>VUQJ01035941.1:0-11823 GCA_015108635.1 Andinoacara biseriatus
TTACTCCCTTAATACCTTGTAATTACATAGAAATATTTTGGACTCTTCTCTTAAAATAGGCCAACACAGCACAGGCAAAGGAAATGTTAAGCAAACCTTGAAACATCCAAAGATTGTGTCTCTGTGAGAGTGGAGAGTGACCTTCCTTTCTCTGTCTTCCCTGTCTTGTAGCTATTCTTTCACATTCTAAATTCTGTCTGTGTGTGTGTGTGTGTGTGTGTGTGTGTGGTGTGTGCAGCTGGCATGAAACGGCCATGATTCACAGTTGAAGACCCAAGTTGCGAGATATTGTGGTAGCTGTCAAACTTGAATTTTTCTCTCACTCATACACATGCACTTTGACACCATCAGGGATTTCTTGTGGTTGGGTAATGAAGTATAGCCTTGTAAAATATTCAACAGGTTTTCATATACCCATCCATCCATTCACCCATCCATCCATCCATCCATCCATCCATCCATCCATGTGTCTGGAAAAAGACATCTTACACTAGAGGAGACATACTTTTTACTTCACACTGTTTTTACAGGGAAAACACTATGCTGCATGGCAGGGGTGTAGCACACACACATGCACACACACACACATAAACAAAAAAACCTAGGAATACATTTGAAGCTCTGACCATTTGGTGTTCTCAATGCATATTTCACACTCTACTCTGTGAACTCCATTTACATGATTGAGAACTTATCTGATGTTCATGGTCTAACATATGTGTGTTTGTGTGTGTGTTTGGAGACATAAAACTAGCTCAGTGCCTCTTCTTAAATAACCCCTTTCATTGATTTTAAATATGAAACCATCACTGCTGATAAGGACCCATTTAGTCTGTCAGCTGTGTGTCAGTGTGTGAGACCGCAAGGTGAGAAGAGAGACCCTGAGTCTTCAAATGACCCCTTGGGGCAAAATATGACTCACCTGTTCAAAGAGCATCATGCCCGTGTGGTTACGATCAAGGACTTACCTACATATTTAATTGCAACATAAACCACACAACAGCTAAGTCAAACTGATATGTCCTAAACCAGATGTAATATAACTTACTCATTGTTATATGGTGATTAGACTCAAGATACACAGACACACACACACACACATACATCAAAATAAATTACCACTGTATGCATATACAAAAGGCTCACTAACACAGCAGAACCAGATGAGCTGCACTGCGCGCTGATGTCTAAAGCTGGTACCGTTGTCATGTTAGGCTCACTAGAATCAACCAGAAAATTTTGTGTTTTCTTTTGACTTTTGAACAGTTTGAAATGTTTTTTGGAGTGGCACAAATTATTATTATTTTGGCATCTTGTTGTGACACCTGATTGTTTTGTAAATAGTTGCACAAAACACATTTCCTGCACTTTGTTGTTGCTGAGTTTGTACACAAGTTTTTGAAATTTACAACATATCTGTATTTTAAGTTGTGAAAATTGTTCATTAAACATATTTGTGGTTTTCAGAGTTTAATTTTTTTCTCAGATGTTATGTGTGATTTTAAATCCAATGTGTTCATACAGTATGCCAAAAAAAGTCACAAATGTCAAGATGTGCTGAAAAAATGAGTAAAACAGTTAAACAGTTTTTAACTTAAAATATAAAAAAGTAAAAAAAGTAGTCAAAAATGACCAATTACACCCCAGAGGTTAACTAAAGTTGTTTATTTTTTGTTTGTTTGTTTTTTAAAAATAAGTAAGTTGTTTAGGTTAATTCCAATGTTGAATCCACAATAAATGCTGCAGTACATAAAAAGGGAAAACACAAATTTTTCTATTTTCACTAATACTCTGCCATTCTCCACTGCAATAATTAGACAAGAAATATTTTAAATATTAAACAAATGCATAAATTAACTGGTTACAGGTCCAACAGCTGCAGCACCAAAACATCAAAAACGTAATCTATATCATATAGATTTAATTTTGGTTAATAACTTGACAATAACTTTTTTTTTTTTCATTCACATTTTAGTGTTTTGATTGCTCTTAAGGACCAACAACTACAATTTTTCAAAAAAAATCAAAACCACAAGTGGATATAAAATTTGGAATAACAGCTGTTGCAACGTTTGCTATAAAGCTGTGTGAGTGTATTTATCTCCACAGCACTGTTACTGTAGCTTCACATGGACTCGAGTGTATTATTGATCCAAGGCTAATTATATTAAAAGCGAACAATACAATTATCCAAAGATAAAGATAAACAGAAACATCACAGTGTGTGTGTTTGTGTGTGTGTGCACACGCACATGCAGTTACACGCACGTGTGCACACACACATATGCACACACTGCCCGAGCATTTTAATGACTGGATAATTAAAATATGCAAGATAATGTTAAAGATGCCGTGTTTGTTCTATATTTTATAATGAAAACATTTTTGATTTTTTTTTTAATACATTTAAAAAGTCTTGAAAACCCTCATATTTCTGTACTTGTGTACAGTACTGTATGTATGTACTGATTGGATCCCTTCCCTGGGCTCGCTTCCCTATTTTTTGCTCTGCACAGGCAGGCAGCTATCAGAGCCAGCAGAAAAGAGAAAATCGATGCTTAGCATCTCAATGAATGTGGCGAGTGCTGGATTGATTGTGACTCTAAATTGGGTCAACAGGATTGTCTATTTAAAGGGCAAGAACCCTTAATCATCGTTTTAGCTGAGATAGACTCTTAGGCATGCACTATTCCTTTACTATCGTGCTGTTATCTGCACCTCAATTTAATGAGATCCTCAAAACTCAACAAGATATAATGTTGGGTGTGCGTACAAACTGAATGATAGCACAGGCTGTTAGCAGCAGGGCTCAGTATCTTTAATGTAACATGTAAAATATTTCTATAATGTGACAAATGAGAAACATTTACCATGTCAGGTCATGGAACCAGATAATACAATATTTTACAACTTAGGAAAGTTATCTTGGTAATGGGATTTTGTGTCTGTCACCAGTGAAAACACCCAAAGAGAACAAGTTGGTAAAAGTGACAACTGGGAACTTCACTCTGGCTCTCCACTTAGTGCCCAGGAACTTGGCTACTAGCGATCACTTGGTGGCTGAAGTATCCCACATCTTTAGATTCTTCCTCTTCCACTGCAGATGAGTTGGCCAAGTCCAAAGTTTTCTTTCTAGTGCAAAACAAATCCCCACTTTAGTTTTGCACCTGAACACAGCCTGAACAGCTGCCTCTTTCATTCAAAACAACACCTAATATACAGTAGAGTACTAAAATATTGCATCATATTCAGAAAACAGTTTAAAACTAAGCTCCATGCATCATGAAAGAAGCTGTAAACACACCCTTTCCATGTTGTATTTGAAGCCGCCCCTTGACTTTTCCCCTCTAAGAGATTCAAGGCCAGTCACTGTTGAAATATTGTAAAGCAGCAAAGGCCATTAAAAGGTTTGTTTATTTAGGTTCTAAAGTGACTTTCCATAAAAGGCCTCCAAGGAACGAGAAACAGCGTGTCAGCAGGTTTTCCTGCCCTGCTCTGAGGCTCTATGTATGTACAGACAGTTTTGTTTGTGTGCATAGTGGGAGGCTGTGATTGTGGGGTAAGCAGCACATAGTCACTGCTTTGTGTTGTCAAACAGAACTAATTTAGTGCTGATAGGTGTGTGTGTGTGTGTGTGTGTGTGGGAATGACTAAGAGCAGTCATTCCTGACTCTAATTTAAAACCACAGCAGCCAAAAATGCCCATTGCGGCAAATCAATTAATTGCAACATTCATTAATTGATAAGTCGATTAATGAGTGTGTTTTTCACGGATGAGCTGACATATAATCAGAAGCAGGTTTTAACAGGAAACCACTAAGTGTGCTGATTACCAGCTGATTCACTGCACGATCCAGTAGAGGGCTTTGTGTGTGTGTGCATGTGTGTGTTGGGGGGGGCAGATTTTATTTGCTACTGATCCAAGGATGAAGAGTAGTGAAGATCACAGAAATGAAGGTGCACCATAGATAAAAAAAAATAAAAAATCTCTTCATTGGCTTCATTGGCTTTGCTCACTACAGAACTCACTGTGAGGATGTTAGCCGACATTAGGTACCGGCAGCACTTAGCTAATAGCTATGGTCAAGTGGCCACTTAAACAGTGATAAGTGGTTACACTTCTATTTGCCACTGTTCAAGTCTGCTTGTTGGGATCTTAAACATTTTTATGTTTATGAAATTCTCAATCTGTACATATATATTATATTTCAATAAGTATTCAAAAATCTTAATGTTCACAAATCCACATAGAAAATGGCCAGTTTTGGTCGGTTAGTGCCCAGCTGACTATTTACGTCCAGTGACCCGCACTGCTAAATTTCAGCAGATTTCACTAGAATTTTACCTCATGCAGAGTTGCGATTGGAGCTAAAAATAAATCTTCCATCCATCCGGGGGTGGGGCTATCGCAGCTGACACAGGGCAAGAGGCAGGGTACACCCTGGATAGATCACCAGCCTGTCGCAGGGCCAACACAAAGAGACAGACAACCATTCACGCTCACATTCACACCTATGGGCAATTTAGCATAGCCAATTAACCTAACCCCAGTAAGTGCATATCTTTGGACATGTGTTAGGAAACCTTATTCCCAAGCATACTACAAACCTTCCATCATTGTAATTTTCATGAAGTACTTTTATTTATTTTTTAGTCTTCTGGTTTGTTGTAGGTGTAAACAAAGCTATTTGCTGCATTCAGGATTTTCTTTAGCTAACTGGTTATTTTTTCCACAGTCAAAAAGTGGCTTGGAAGCATTTTTGGATCTTTATATCTTAAATTCTGGACTCCCTGTAGCCCTGAAAAAATAATTAGGCTAGCTACTATATATTAGATTAGAAATAATTGCCTTCCTTGACTCCTTTCTTGAAATAAGGAGGTGGCAAAAATGCCACCTGGATCTTTTGACAGTGCCTAAAAAAAAAAAAAAAAGATTTTTAAACTTCTGCATTAAAAATTTCAATTTCCACGAATATGCTTAATCTTTATTTTATATTACTTCAAAACACTGCTAATTGCAATTTTGCATAGGGTGAAATCACGGGTGTACCCCAGGTGGTCTATCTTAAAATTGACCCGAAAAATTGTATGCTTCTTTTTGATGACAAGATGAAACAAAATAACCCCTAACCTTGACTTACTGTACATCTCTTGGCTAAGTAATGAGCAGATAGTTATTTTATATTTTAAGCATTATTGTATTATTTATGTACTATTAGATTGGTGAAAGATATTGTAGCAGAGCATAAGCAGCTGGAAGACATCTGTTCTTTTTAACAATCACATTTATTGAAAAGCATTTGTACAGTGTAGAGATATAGACTGATATAGATATAGATATATTGAGATTGCTATAATCTGTGATGTGTGAAAACTACTGCTACCACTCCTCTAGTCCCTGACAACTAGACCATTTCCCAGCTTTACAACCAGGAAGAAATTTGCCCACTTGTGACGTAGCAAATGGGTTACAAAGCAATTTTACTTGCAGTTCTGCTCCATTGGCTGCTTCTCTCTGTCACTGACTGACCTCTTACTAAAAGGGGCCAGCTGGTACAATTCAACTTAAAGCTTTGTACAACTCAAAGTCTACAAAGGTTACCTATATATTTTTAAACATCCGGGAATACGAACATCGTGTTGCACATCTTTGAAGCGTAAAGCACACATCTGACAAATTTAATGGATCATTCCTTGTAGTTTTGCAGTTCATAGAGGGTAAAACCTCACAGACAGACACCTGTAGGAACAATGGAGAGACGGACGGTATGACAGCAATATCCACCCGCTTTATATCAGGTGGGATGATAAAAACAGAGTCCCCTGTGAAACTGACTGAACAGCTCATTGCCTACATTTTAAAACTGAACTCACAGTTGGCCACAACTAAATAAGCAAGTTTGTTACACTGTCCTCCTTTGCCTCCACTTCACTGGGCCTTCATCTTCTT
Source organism: Andinoacara biseriatus (assembly GCA_015108635.1). Taxonomy (NCBI): domain Eukaryota; kingdom Metazoa; phylum Chordata; class Actinopteri; order Cichliformes; family Cichlidae; genus Andinoacara; species Andinoacara biseriatus. The sequence continues at coordinate 5,951 of VUQJ01035941.1, forward strand.
ATCCAGTGTCAACGCTGCTCTGACTCTGCAGCCCTTCACCTCCTCAGCACTGTTCCTCAAGCCTGAAACCCATCCGTTTCAACTGCTCAGCTCTGGATCTCACTCTTTATTTGCTTGAATTCATTCTCCACACACTAACCTGGCTAGCAACCTGGCTGGTTCTCCACGCACTGAGTCATGCTCTACTCTGCTCTTGCCCGACTCAACATCCCATCCTCAACCCATCCAGCCCTGCAGTAATAATTCAGCTTTTATCTAACCATAGGCCCCATTTATCTGCCTATCTATCAATCACATCAAGCTGTGGCTTATGTAATAGCAATCATTTCAAAATGTCAATATGTGTTGATAGGCAACCAGGTATACCCCAAATAATAAGTGAACCATTTTGCATTGATTTCTGTGAGGGTTAAAATGACTCCATTAGTGGTTCAAAAGTATAAGGTCAGATTTGTTTTCTTTTTATCCCATGCACTCAGATCACTATATGATGAATCAACCCAATTTAGGAAAAATCATGAGCTATGATGGAATTTTTTAGCAGAATTGCTAGATTTTTAAAGTGCCAAAGGGTCCAAATGACCTTCTTAGTAGTTTTAGGATTTTCTCTAGTTTAAACAACTTAAATCAAATTAGAGGCCAGGATCATAACTAATAGAAACAAGTCATTATAAAAGAACCTGAAAAAAAAGTATGCAGTGGTTCAAAACATGACCTACTATGTAGGATTTTATGGTAAAAATAAATATAAATTTGGGGGACAGACTAATGTTTATTTTGTTTTAATGTGGTAAATTGGACCTATAAGACCCATTTTCTACATCAGTACCAGAAGCGTCCTGTGCACAACCATTAATAGGTATTTCTTATTTTCACTGCAATTGACTTGTTATTAAATAGAACAAAGAAAAACTCCTATCAATCTAATGTTGCTTTTCAGACAAAGCAGATAAGGTAAATGTTACAAAAACAATATCTTCGTGCAAATCTACCACCAAGCCTTGACTTTTTACACTGCCAGACACCAAGATGAATAAGACAATCATTAGATCATTAAAGTTCTGTCTCTAATATTGTAAAAACACTTTTCTAATCCAGCACTGAAAACACTTATACAACATATCTCATTCACCCAAATATTCATACGAGCATCTTTTTTCTACATTTTAGTGCTTTCTATCTAATATTCACACTCCAAGGAATGCGTCAGCTTAAGATTCAGTATCTTGCCCAAGGATACTTTGACATGCAAACTGCAGCAACCAGGGATCAAACCACCAATCTTGCAATTAGTAGATGACCTGTTCTACCTCCTGAGCTAAAGCCACCCCAACTTTAGGACACTGGAGGATCTTTACCTTGCAATATGAAGTACTGTGAGGCTAGGGGCACTGCTTGCCTCTGGTCTCACTGTCTGGTGAGACAGGCAACTCTTTGGAGCCCCAGCTCAATGAGGAACCCCCAAGTACTGGCAAACTTTAACCTACAGCAGCAGCAACTTTAAACTAAATGCTGCTAGTCCACCCTTAACTGTTGGTGAGAGACAATTATATAATCTATCTTTCACCAACATTGTGTTACTTCTTTTGTTTACTTGACATTTAACATTATTTAACTTGGCCAGCAGAGCAGCCCAATATGTTCACCTCTGCTGGCTGTGACGTGACCCAGTCAAGTGTGTATTTCTTTTCTATTGGTGTCAGATTATTATAGTTGTGATAAATGCTGTGAATTTTTGCCTACAGCCCCCACAGACTCTAGAATATAGAATTGCCACTGAATGAGAGGACTACTGTGAACTGATACTCAATGTCTGTATACTGAAGCAACATAGCATTTACAGCTGTTGTCACTATATTACTTTTAACTTTATTGATCATTTCCATTAGAGATGGATCAATAAAGTTAATGTATGATCTTAAAATAGTAAATGAAGTCATATTTAAATAGTGCTTTTCTCACTGATCAATAAAAATGCTATTCACATTTACATCGTAAACTATATTCAGCCATGCACACTGATACACATTGGAGTGTATCAGGCCCCAAACTGGAGAAGCTGGTGATCAAACTCAACCTTCTGGTTAGTAAATGATTGACTCTATTTGAAAATATAGTGACTGGCGAAGGATCATGTTGTATATTTACACATCGGTAAGAGAAATATGTTCTTTTTGTGGAATTCAAATTGAAAACAGTAACTAGTTTAAAAAACAAATCATGTTCTGCCAAAGATGACATGGAAATATGAAATATCAAAATAAATTATCATGATGCATATTTTATATTTCATAAATCAGTACCTGTGTAATATATATTCTGTCTTTATGGACTAAGGTCACTAAGGAAGTTTCCTTCACAGGATATTGAGCCAGTTATCATTCTCCTAGTTAAAAATATTGCCATTTTTTTAACTAGCTGGGTCTTTCCATATGAGACCAAATCATAGTTTCCGCTTGATCTGCTCACAGCTGATTTGTTTGTACAATAACTTTGGTATATTTAATGAAGCCATGTAATGTTTTACCTTCATATTGCAAAACTTTTCCAAGTTACAGGCCCTCAAAGGGTGAGTCAACTTATTATTATTATTATTATTATTATTATTATTATTATTGAGCTACCATACTGTACCTTCTTTATTACAAGATGTCCAAATGATACTTTCAGGGTTGAGAAACCTTTTGTTTTTCCTGAAACAAATCTTTGTTGTGATTTTAAAAGTTAAAAATAGTTAAGAATAAGCAACCTCCATAAAAGTGAGTAGCCAAGTGAGCAGGTGTAGTTTCCACCTTGTGGCAATCAACTTTTTAACACCTGTCATACCAGCTCTAGCATGTGTTTCTAAGCTTTATTCAGTTTTAATTGATGCGCATAATTTAAAATCAAAACATATGGGGAAAGTGGAACAGAAATATGTACATAGATGCCATACATATAAGTCCTATCTATAAAATTGAACTGTATTTGTTGATGATCAGGATTCCTGGAGGATTGTTTAACCACGTCCCGGACAAAACTAGAGCTGAGGTCCAAAATATCTGTGCACCAGTGTGAATCCACTGGCAGAAGAAGGTATGGTTCTTTCAAAATACAACCATATAAATTGGAAACTGTTCCACTGTATCCTCGAGTCCCACACAAACCTTGAGTAATGGGTCTTTGCTACTGTAAGTGGAGCCTGCCATGAAACACTATAGTCTTCATCACAGTCCACAGCTGGAGATAAAAGAAAAAGGTAAAGCGTTGCAAATTAAAGTGCAGAATACATGCAAAGATGCCACCATCTTGTTATACCAGCTAATCAAAGGCCATAGTGTGAATGCCCAGTGATATTTAAAGTTTGGTAAAGAAAATCCCCCATCTGATCTGACCCTTTGCATCGTAGACAACCTTGGGAGTGTTTACCATTTAGTTATTTCGTGATCACACACTGTAATCTATGCCAAAGTTGGTAAAGGCAATATTGACCTTACAAAGTTAATCAAAGGAAGTACATTCATTTGCAAGATCTCAAAGAGTTTAGCAATGACGGCAAGCTTTTGAGATCACAAGAGATCTCAGTGAGTATATCCTGAAAATCCATGACAGTTGACTGTCAAGATGCTGAGACATTGATGCACAGTTATTTAAACTTATTAACCACTGGTATCAGATGGCACTGATATGGCTTTCACCGGTTCATTCAAAGGTAAGAATGCAGTTTTAGTCCAAGTATTCCTGCCCCCTGATATGTCACCAAAACTTTAAGAATTGATAAAATGTTTGGAATAGACACCTGTGCATTTCCCACATAGAGGAGAATGTCATCTGCATATAGCAAAATATGATGTGTTGAGAATTCATCCCACCATTTAAGGACTGCAATAATATTTTTCCTCACCAGATGAAAAGATTAAGGTTAAAGGAATACTTGACTTGACAGAACTCTAACTCTTTGCCGGCCTGGCTACAGTGCTGAAAATAAACCTGGGGTTGTTTTTATTTTCATCAATCACTGATGAATAGTAAGATGTTTTAGCTTTACAGAAGGTTTTTTTATAGAGCAATAAAATATTTTTCAAGGTTAAATGAACTTCTGAATTAATGAGACACCACTTCTTTCCTAGCTAACAAGTTATCTGCTTTAACCTGTGCGTTTGTGAGTTATACCAGGGAGTCAAGCTCTTCTGATTTTTCAGCGAAGCTACAGTATCCAGAGTTGTACACAGTGAAGATGTAAAACTATTGTGAAGCTAAAGCTTAACACTATATTACATCCCAAAGAACCTATGTCAGATATTATCCTCCAGAAAATATTTACCATTCTCTGGGTCTCTGATAGTCTTTTAGAATCCATTCACCTTAAGGGACACCACTATGGGGAACCTCATCTGGAAGCAAATGCTCCTTGTAATCAGTTCAGCACAAACAGAGTTGAAGGATGTCAGGAGCAACATCTAGTTGTTGTCCCTCAAACTGGAGCTTCCCTTTGCATCTGGGTGCAGACATTCTCAGGGTGGCATCCCTGGAATAATGAATCTTGATGATAATGGGTCAAAGACTCTGTGTGGTCAGTCAACAGTGATAGATGTGACCAATTGCTCCAGAACCTTGGGAATAAACGTCTCAAAAAAATATAATTGGGTCATTTCCCTCAACTGACTCCTTTAGGTTCAGGATCCTATTATTGTCTTGCCTAGATGGACCTTCTAAATTCGTAACCTTACTCATCAAATCTGCGTTAACTTTCTCCAGCACAGCCAACTTTTTTCTCAACATCATATTCCAAGGCAGAGATGTATGTCTCTTATTTGGCCAGTTAGGTATTGTACAAAATGAACAAAAAATATAAAACTTAAAACATTTATATAACACCAAACAGTTGCCTCAAGGCGCTTAATATATAATAATTAACAACTAATCAGAGAGTGAAAACAAAGCAAAACAAACTGCAGATGTGATACATCTTCTACAGCAGACACTGTTGCCACTGTATGCTACTGATCCCTATGTATGGACATTCCTTTCCTCTACTGTGAGCCAGAAGAATAATATCACGCAATAATAGAAAATGGTAGGTTTAATCTATAAGTATCCATAGCCATCTGGATCACAATGATCTGGCTACTAAAGCACAAAAACCTTCAGGATAAACATACATGTTTATGGGAGACATGAACCACATCTACTCACACAAGCTATGATTAGACAGAGCAGTGACGTGCTGTGAGGTTTGTGATGAGTGAGGCACTGACTCATCTGGAGCCAAAATAGAAGCTTATATTTCAATTTTAATTATGCCATTGATTAATTATACTTTAAACAATTCCATACTGTTCAACGACAATGGCAAGTAGTGGCAGTGGCGCAGTGGGTAGGCGCTCGCCTTGCAGCTGGTGGGTTGCTGGTTTGAGCCCCTGTCCCTGTGCTGCGTTGCGTCCTTGGGCAAGACACCGCATTGCCTAACTGTAGCGCCGGTCTCTGGCTGCATGACCGCAGATGCTCGTCTCTGGATGAGTGATCTGGAACGATCATTTCATTGTGTGCACAATGACAATCTAATCTAACATCTAAGAAAAACAAAATATTTAATGCAAGGTCAAACTATTTTTTTGGGGAGGTCTCTCTTTTTAATTAAAAAAAAAAGTATTATCTTACCTATTTATTTGAAGATAAAATTTGTGCACCTATCCTTCTCACTAAGGGACAGTGCTACTGCAGCACTGCCCCCTATCGGTGCAGCACTGTATTTTCTGCCTCACTCTGTGTGTATTTGCACCAATCAGAAAGAATAAACGTGTCACACATCAGTTCAATATATTAGACAGACTGTGGAACATCAGCATGTGTAGCACATGTGTAATCAAACATGTATTTTGGCGATATAAAGA
>VUQJ01035951.1:3190-15036 GCA_015108635.1 Andinoacara biseriatus
ATAATGGGCGCCGGGGCTCATATCGACAGGCTGTATGATTGACAGGTGCACAAAGAAGCCCTGCAGTCAAGGCTGAGCTCGCTGCAGCCGTATTCTATGCAGCCCCATTTACATGCCGCCATGTGGAGTAACTTGCAGCTCCGAAACCGATTTTAACCACTATGCTTGTGTAACAAATTGTATCATTAACCTATTTTAGCTTCATAAGCCGCGTGGTTTGCGAAGTAGCTTTCTTTGATGAGGACGACGCTGCTGGATGCCACTCAAAAACGTGAAGTGTTGTCTGAGGCCTTAATTTCAGTCTGGCTGCACTGCTGAGACATTCTGCTACAGGAAGACGCTGCAGCTCGGGTGCGGATATTTTTGTCTTTCTATGCAGCATTTTGAAGAACATGTGAGAAAATGTACCATCCAGATGTGTAAACGTACACGTCTTTGTGTGTATTTGCTGTATCATGAATGCATCAGTTAAAGGTGTGCTCGCTGCTTCTGCCCATGTACTCGGTGAGGGAAAACAGCAGTGAGACAAAGCACCTCAGCTGGACAGCTCGCTGTGTTTGAGACGGTTTCTTGTGCCTGTGTGTGTCCATGTGAGTGTGCACACTCCTAGGTGCATGCAGCACTTTATGGCTGCAATATACATAAAGCACATTGAACACTGTTGTGTGAGAGCTTGAGCCCTGAACCAACAGAAGTGGCATATCTGCACATGTACAGCCAGCACAGGGTACGTTTGCTCAGCCATTTTATTTCCTCTGCAAAATGAAAATCAGCTGCTGGTATTTTCTCTGAAAGTTATTTATTTAAATAATATTCAATTCAGTGTTTGCTGTTAGAGAAACAAACCTTATTACCACAGTGCTGCTAATTGCATGCTACAGCCTCACATAAACATATGAAGAATAATGCAGGCTGTGCATTGTTCCGGCAGTGGGGGTGTACAGCTGGCTGCGTATTTCTCTTTGCATACAAACCGGCACTGCTCTCACATACACACCACAAATATGCACATTATGGTGCATTATACCCCATGTCAGTTATTCCTGCCATAAAATTACAGTTAGTTTAGTCAAAAAGTGCGTTTGGTGAATTGCATGATCAAATCTCATTATTAAGAAATAAATGCACACACACATTATAGACCTGTGTGTAACACTCTGTCATGTTCTGAAACAGTTGGTGTTCTTTGCACAACCCTCCTGCTTCTTGTTATATCTGTGTGTATATACCTTATGTTGCAAAGGTATATGCACACAGATGGCACACTGGTGGCTGCAGCTGCCATATTGTTCAGCATGCATGTCTATGGAGGCATATACAGAAAAACCATCAAAGCTCAGTGAATTTTAACCAGTTATTTTGTTACGAATGCTAGAACAGTTATTTATGATTTGGTACGTTTGGTTACATTTGGTTTTCATATCAGAAAAATGATCTCAATGTGACAGTAACTCTAAAATCTCTAAAAAAAAATCATTTTAATAGCTGATTGTCGAATATCTTTTTCAGCATCTTCTTGCTGCATTAACTCAGCTTTTTTCTTCACGCCACTCACTTTAGCGTTAGCGTAGTGTTTTTAGTTTACGGCAAGTTCATCATCTTATCTTAAAAAGAAGGTTTAGAGTAATATATCAAATGAACACGTTCATGACAGGAAAATATTAAAAATCTTCACATCTATGAAACAGAATTCCTTATTGTCTGTGAAGGCTCTCAGTCATCCAGGTCATGGCAGTCTAAGCACTTATATTGGAGGAACTGGACTCCATAGCTGTGTCCAAATTCAAGGGCCGCGTCCTTCGATGGACCCGGCCTATGTAGACCGGGTAGCGTAGGTCATGTGACAGTGCGAAGCACAGCTGTGGAAAAGCAGCTGGTTAAACAGAGACCAAACTTTTGCTCCTTTTAGTGGTTTAATTTTAATTAGCGGACCCATCCTTCAAATTAAGCTAAAAGAAGGACGCATTCGTCGACTGCTGCTTTGGAGGAGTCTTTGAATTTGGACAGCCTTCGTCGCCTCGCTGTGACGTAATCGGCCTACAATTGCGGCCTTCGAAGGATGCGGCCCCTGAATTTGGACGCAGCTCATGTGACCTGTTGGAACACCGGTACTCCCAACTGATACAGTAACTGCTTTTAAATGTCAGCAGAATTGCAACCACATAGGGCAATAATTCTTCTTGCATATAAAACCAGAGGATTTACACTTATATCATGCATTCAGCTTGGCCCAGAGCGCTGTATCTTTCATCTAATGGGTTCACAAAAATCACATACTGGACAACATAGCTAACAACATTAGCATGTACGGCTATGGCATTTCTGCATCTAGCATAATATGAAGTTACTATGGATTTCCTTCACACATATTATTATAATTAGGCTTCTGAAGATTCTATTGATGTATAGTGAGTTGGAATATTCCACACAGTGGTACTACAGCATGTATAACTGTAAAGATATGGTCTGGCAGACTTGCTCTATTATTGGTCTTAAAGGGCTACTAACTCAAATGATGAAATGGTGGGACAAAGTGTCAAAAAGGAGTTATACCTTGACTCTTGATCCTCACATATTCCTGTGAACTCACATGATGACAGGTAGGGTCAACAACTCTCAGGCTCACCTCCAAGGGGACAATCCCACTAGGGGTTAAATAATTAGGACTCTCCATCAGTTTTTAGAGCTGGAGAAGCCTCTCCGATCATCTTTGGGTCAGATCCCCTGAACAGAGACGTGTATCATGCAAAGACATTTCACCATCCAAGAGGCTTACACTGCAGCAAACATTATGCTGCATTGCTGTGCAGTGAGTGCTCAGACCGTTACACAGGAGAGACAATCAAACACTCCACAAATGCATTTCACAGCATAGGGGGGCTGCCTCAACAGGACCAGACTCAGCAGCATATCTGCACTTAAAGGAGCAAGGAGACTCTTTCAGGGATACTAATGTTCACATTTTGGACCAAGCAGACAGAGGTGGCCACCTATCAACCCCCTACAATGCAGTCTCCTCTTCCCTTCATAGGCCATTGAACCCCCACTCACACTCAACCCATGTGACCTCAATAGCTCAGATGAGTGCAGGGTGGGACGATGTCTCACAAAGGGCTTCAGCCCCTGTGATGGTAATGACCCATGCTTTGTCACACCTTGGCTCATGTGACCCTTAACAACTCACATGATTAATAATGGGTCAACAACCCTCAGGACCACCTCCACGGGGACATCCCCAGTAAGGGTTAAAGACCTGGGACATTAAACATTTACCTTGTTTGCCTCTGCTGACACAACATTTCTGCATTTAGGTTTTACAGCTTCTCCTCATTATATTATGGCAGCTTCAACACGTTTGCTGTTGCAGCTTTTTGTTGGCACAGTTCTTAGAATATGAGGAAATTCCCTCCAGTTAGCATCATCCAGGCCCAGAGAAGAACGATATCACTGGAAACCGAGTGTTAGAGAAATCTCAAGCCTGAGATTTTGGCTCACAGGTATAACTTGTACACATTTTGACCTCATTTACTATGAGCATCCATTACTGTCACAGTATAGATGTCAGAAAATAAGGAAAAGCAAAACTTTAAGTACAACTGAAGCTGTATAATAGATACATATAGATCTATGCACAGCTGTATCAAAATGAAACCACAGCAACAGTTTTTTGGCTATTAACAGCAAATGATAGCTAATACAAAATTATAAAGTACACAGTACTCGAGTCCATGGTAGCAAACTAGTCTAAGTGTTAAGTTATGTGTGTTAATTATTTTCTTCTTAGTGCAGTACATTAGCTTGTGCATGTACCCACATTTCATCTCATTATTATCCAGGAGATTAACAGTGATGAGGCCATTAGGAGGCTGTAAACCCACTCCTCTGCCTGTTATGATTACATAAACTAGCCGTTATATTATCATACCCAACAATGCTAATGGGATGGAGAAAAGAGTGAGATGCAGAAAGATTCAGTTAGCGCTGAATGATGGAGAGCTGTTTGTGTGGTTTTCTTATATTTTCCAAATGTGGCTTTTAAGTAAACAAACGCGTGTGTTGTTACCTTTGCTTTATTTCATAGAAAAGAACCATTTGTAGCTTTAAAGACACGCAGCAGGTTTGCGGTAGCCTCGTTGCAAACACAAAATATCAGCTTTTAGAGGGAGCCTTCCACATCTGCTCGGTTATTTCAGAGCGAGTTTATGCTGCTGGATTATTTCCTGCTGCACGAGCGAGGAAAATATGGGGTAAAACAGAAGATGTTAATTAGACGATATTAACTGTTCTAAAACCCTTGTCTTCACTTAGCACACTGTAGTCGTCTGGACCCATCGCCACACAGAAGTTACAGTATAGCAGTTTTGAAGGAAATTAATTTTTTCTCATTAATATGCAAATGCGGGCATCAGGGTGATCCAAAATCTAATCAGATTATCTCCTCTATAGGCAGAGAATTTCTTACCATGCAGTTTTCTGGAGTTACTCTGCATGTTACGTGCATGTGTGTGCGCGTGCGTAGATGTCATATTGTCATATTACAGATGTACTGATTAGGGAGAATTAAGCCAGGCTGTTAGGTGGAGTGATAGTGAACTAAAAAGACTCAGGTGCGGTACCAGAGACGAACAGTCCGAAAATATGTTTACACGGGTATTTTATTCACACATGCGTCAAAACACTCAACAGGGGCTGAACAGTAATCTTCTGTCAGAGAAATGAAGACCACAAGGCCCGTCATTCAGGTCGGCACAGGGCATTTACTAAAGGGAGCTGGAGTGAGCCTGAGAAGAAAGGAAAAGGAACTTAGCGGTATACCAGGAAGCAGGAAGGTTACTGAGGACAAGAACTTGCAAGTGATCTTACTCAGTGTGTCCAGGAATCCAAATCTGCATGGGACATAAACAATTAGCGCGGAAGGAGGATTTCCACAATTCTGGGGTGAGGAAGGGCAGCCGGACGGCGGTGCACAAATCCAATCCTACTTGGAGAGAGAAGGCACAAAACAAGTTGTTTGCCAAAGGGGAGGAGAGTCCTAACCCCACAACACTTCCCACACATGCCATGACACACGCAGTTTATTCTTCATTAACTTTATAACATACTTTATAGATTTAAGTGGTGGAACGATTCAGTCACATCCAAGACTGGGTTAGCAATCAGAAAGAGGGGCCGACTGTCTCCAACCTCCACACCCCCTTAACCCCTGCTTTGAAAATGTAACAAATGACTACAGAAAGGTGGACCCAAATGCAGACAGAAGTCATTTACGGTGAGCAGGCTAATCTATAAACAATCAATCAACTTGAAACATTTATCAGAGTAAAAAGTCCATCCATTTGGGCCCCAGAAACTGAGGATCAGGAGTGGGGCGGGGACAGGCTTCCAAAGTACAGGTAAGGAGGTAAGACAGAAGAGAGGAAAGTCGTGGATTGAGGAAATGAACGGCTTACTTGGCAGTGGCAGAGAGACTGTGCTTGGGAGGGGTCGCTGTGTTATTGTTGTGGTACTGAGGGCTCGGTAGGCAGGTAGGCTGATGCCAAAAGCTTGTTGTGTATTGCAGGCACAGAAGACCAGTATCCAAAGAGTAAAAGGGTCCTCAAAAAACAACACTAAGCTAGTGTCCAGCTACCACAAACTGAAGCACACACTCTGGCAGACAATGAAGGTTCCAGCTGAGTTTAAACAGCACAGATGATCGCTGCTTGATGAAACTCCGCTGCACTGAAGAGCAGGAATCCAGTCTAGTTTTATCCAGGATACTGGATGAAACTAGGGTTGGAGTCTTGCGTTAGACCATTTTTAACATTGATTTATTTGTAGATTCGGCTTTACTTGGTTTAAGGCCCTGTTTACACGACAGTTTTGATGGGTTTCAGCCTCCCGTGCACACGGAGCCGTTTCAGAAACGCTCTACGTTTACACGAGAACGCATTAAACAATGAAAGTGATGTAGTTCCATTGTTTTTTGCAAAGTTTGTTTACACAACACGCGCATGCGTGGAGGGACTTAGTAGGATGCGCAGCAAAGATTTATTCATTATTTACAAAATGGCCAATGTGAGAGTCTTTGTGGACTGAAGGTTGGAGCTGCTGCACTCACTCAATAATAAAACGGCAAAAACACAAGAAAAGATCGACTGTGAATCGCGCTACTCGAAGTTCACTGAAGCCCTCGTGAATGCTAACCCTCATGAGTGTTGTTCTTCTTTCAGTGCATGCGCAGAAAACTGTGGCGGTCACGACCATAGTGCGCATGTGCGAGGACCCCCGTTTCCAAAACATGCCGTTTTCAACCGTTTACACGAAAACACAAGGCGGTGTGTTTCTGAAACACTCCACTCTGGACCCCGTTTCGAAAATGCACCGTTTTTACTCTGTTGTCGTGTAAACGAGAGGCCGCAACGACGCCGTCATTTTGAAACGGTGTCGTGTAAACGGGGCCTGAGAGCGAGTACCCACTCCATACATTGGGTTCTGTGTCAGTATGTAAATGGACTGATACTGTAACTGAGCACTCAAAGCGTGCTTTAAATCACACACACACACACACACACACACACACACACACACACACACACACACACAGTATACTTTGATATGTAGACTTGAGCAATCAGAGATCGAGCCACTAGTCTTCTGACTAGTACACAACCAGCTCAACGTCTGTAGCCACAGCATCCCAACACCTTTCCACTCCCACTGTGGGACCAGCTCGGAGTGAAAAGGTGTTGTTTACTTTCCTAACCTATGGTGTACTGCATGCATATCTTCTCTTCATTAACTGTGCCCTCATTTCATTCCTGCTTTTGCTGTGGCATTGTGTTAATGGCATATTGCTGCCACCTGTAAGTGAATGAGATAGCATGAAACTGTTGGCAAGATTGGGCTATTTGCCTGAACTAGAATAAGTAAGAATATGTAAAAATGTCACTGTATAGCCACAGCTATACAAGGTTCTTATTTCATAAGCTTGGTGCACTCTCCTAAAGAGAAGTAAGCACATATTGTGCTTACCTAGTTTTGGTTTTACTACTATAAATGAAAAATCTGAAGTCTTTTAAGGTCCTGAGTTTTATCTACATTCATTAAATGTTTCAAAAGTCTTATTTTAAAATTCAAATTGTTTTTAGATGATAGGGACACCTGTGAGATGCTACAGTGGACTACATTAATATGAAATCAGATTAAATTTGTCTCCAACAAGTCCATTTTTAGCCTCCTTTATAACCTTCTCCATGTTTCCTCTTTTGCTATACAGCTCTCATGATTTTCCCTGAAGGTAAGACGAAGAATGATAAACAAGTAATATCAAGGATGTTAAGCTAAGGACTGACCCAGGGAGCAAAGCAAAGCTTTATTATATCTGTTTGGTAGAATATATGTAGAGAGACACACTGCACAGAGGAGCAGTATAGATGAGCCAGGGCCACATTTTCATCCTGGTCATGACCACAATTTGACACTCAAAACGGATCTTGGAAAAGACTCACATTACCCGAGCATTGAGGCAATAGTTATCTGCGCACAGCGGTTATAAAAGGAAATAAAACCTCATCACTGATATTCATCGAGGCTCAAGAATGAACCTACAAGAGGCACTTCACAGTATTTCTGCAGAGTGGCTGAGTCACACAGGACACACATGAGGAAGACTTGTAAACGTTTCAGTGGGGGATTTCAGAAAGTCAAGGCCACTGGCATACCAATTAAAGATAAGGAGACATAAAGTGTAGCACCATGAAATGGCTGTCTTTGTGTGTTTTCAGATCGTCTCACATGCAACATGGCTACAGGCGGCAAGCAAGCAAACTTTTAATTACTTTCTTTTGTGAGGTAGATTAAGTGTTTGTGTATTTTCTTAAATTCATCATCACCTATCGTGTTCGGATCATTTTGTATTGTCTGTGGAGGGAAGACGTGTATATTGACATGTGTACTGAGATGGTTGAATATCAGGACTGCAAAGGAATATATTGAAACAGGGAGCATTTGGCAGCATCTGTAGTAGCAGATGTGTGAAGGCAGGGTGGAGGGTGCTGTGCATTCAGGCTGTTCATGAGAACAGGTGAAGGCAGTGTGTAGCCACAGCAGACTTTGACGTGTAGCCATTGCTTTGGTGAGTGCTGCTTGTCTGCTTTCTCCCAGATAGCCCAGCCAGGTATGATGTCTTCCTTTATTATTTTGTCTTTTTTATTTTCAGAGTAATCCCAGGTGGGGGTTAGATCTATAGGGCAGGATTTTCAGGGCTCAGGACCACTGAAATTTTTGCCTTTAAGCTGGATGATAGGTAGGTCCAGGTTTGGTTAGGTAGGTCCCACACTGTGCTTGTTACTGAGTGTGTGTATTTCAGCTTAGCTAATTGGTCTGCTAATGAGGATCTGCAGGCTAATAGCTCCACCTTAGCTGGCCTGGGTGTGGTTTGCAGTGTGTAAGTAGAGGAACTATGATGCAGTCTGTAGAGTCTTCTCCTGGTCTTAAGCTGGATGCTAGGCTAAGGGTGTGTCTAGCATGTCTAGGAATAGAGAAGGAAAAGCATGAGACGTAGTTCCAGTTTAAGAGTTGGAGCTTAAGTGTTTGGAGGCAGACTTGGCTAGAGCTGGGGAGATGGAGTTGTAAAGGTTGGAAAGCAGAAAAAACAATCAGGTTGAGGTAATGAGAACTCTGGTGCTATGATTGCTGGTGTCTGCATCACCATTTGACATCAGTAAGAATAGTCACCTGTATTTCCGGAGTCAGATGTTATTTACTTTGCCATCTTTGAGCACATAGCTACTGTGCTACATTGGATGTGTGGGTCTTACAGCACTTTGCAGCAAGCTGCTGCATTGGCAGATGAGTTAGTTTTGGCTTTTGTCATGGGTGTCAGACTGACGATGGGAACTGAGTGTAATGAAACTGGAGGTCTAGCTAGGTCTGCTGATGTTCCTTGGTGCCACAAACACATCTGGTCCTAGTAGACCTGAGAGGACTCACACAGAACACTTCCTTTAAAGTCTTTGGTTGCAGAGTCTTGGCAGTGAACGGGACCCATTACACAATCATTGCTATGGTGAATCGTGACTGGAATTTAAAGTGTGAGAAGAGATGGTTCAGTCCTTAACCCATTATTTTTGACACTTTGAACAACTACGCACCATTAATGAAGATCAACTGACATTAAAAGCAAATCTGGGTGGTGCTATTGATGTCTTATTCCTGTCTGAATCTACACAAGGGGGGGATTTTTTTATTTTAATTTGTTGTAGCTGAATTTAGAGTGTAGTATTTCAGCAATAAAATTACACGTCAGTAACCAAATAAAATATATGGCAGTTGCAGGTCTACCACAAAACATGCCTAACATTCACGCATAACGTTCTTCAAGTATGGGTATATATATTTTATCTTGCTTTTTATGGGCTTGACCTTAGTTAATGTGAGCGACAGCACCAAATGCACAGTTGCATCTCCAACCTTTGAAGCATACTGATTACTTTGAATTTATTTCTAGGCGAGAAAAAAATGTGCCATAAAAATGCAAATTGTGTGCAATCCAGAATCCACTGCAGCCAACACAGCAGCAAAAATCTGAAGGCAACTGTAAAACAAACAAAAAAACCCAGGTCTACGAGGCTGACACAAAACTAGCAGCTACAGACCACCAGATTCAGACTGATGCTCAAGCAGCGTAAACGATGACCAGAGGGCTTTGCATGGCTTGGCACAGGACATTAGACAATCTTGTGAAAAGTGCTTCCACAGGATTTAAGATGATAAGTAGCAGCCAGGTGCTGCTAATCAAATGCACTTGAATCACTGCAAGTGTGACCACATGTACAAATGCAGGAACTGGCTTGAAGCATTCGAGTGTGACTGCGTAATACTCAGAGGAACTGCAAAGAAAACAAAACATTTCAGACTCTGCAGGCCTCAGTCAGCAGGTTCCATGTTAAGGTTCATGGCAGTACGATTAAAAAAAGACTGAATAAGTGCAGGTTGTTTGGAAGAGTTGCCAGGAAACACCTTTTATAGAGTTGGAGGGGTGATGATTTGGGTTTGTTTGGGAGGCAGAGGGTCCGGGAACCACAAACTCCTCTGGGTACCAAAGTGCTCTAGAGTCAAATGTGAGTCCATCTGACAGCTAAAGCTGAGCCAAAACTGGGTCATGCAACAGGACAATGGGCCTTATTTACTAACAATGCAAACTCACAAATCTGTGCATGAACACTTTGTCAAATCTGTGATTTATCAGTATTTTCCCACCTAAATTTGTTCTTTATTTAGGAACAAATTTAGAAGTCCCTCTGACAGCCTGTAATACTGAGTATTAGTTTGTAATATTGGATTTTGGCCATTATTTACAATTTTTCAAAACTAGCCACAAAATGTTCAGAATTACAATTAATTAAAAAAAGAATGCAAGAATAGAAAATGGAAAATGAAAAATAGAAAGGTGCCTTCCATCTCCTTATCTCCTTCTTTAAAAATGACTTTACTGGACTTCATCATATACACTGTAATTTCTGTCTGATGGATGCTGGAGAATCTGAACTGCTTTCACTGCAGTTCATCGACAGATCATTTGGTTCTTGTTTTCCTCCTTTTTCTTCTACTCTATTAGTGTGTGTCTGTGTGTGCGCTTGTCTGTCTGTGTGGCAGTGGTGCAGTGGGTACTGTCGGTGCTCACCTCGCAACCGGAGGGTCGCTGGTTCGAGTCCCCGTCTGAGCACATACTGTTGTTGTGTCCCTGGGCAAGACACGTAACCCACATTGCCCCAGTGTGAATGTGTTTGGTGGTGGTTGGAGGGCTGTAGGTGCAAATTGGCTGCCACACTTCTGTCAAACTGCCCCAGGGCAAGTATGATTGAGGTGTGACTCACCTGGAGCTAAAAGTGTTTCCTTATATAGGGGAGTGGGGCAGTAGGCAGATATTAAGTTTTATAGCAATTGCACAGAGCTGCTGGTTATGAATGATTCTGATTTACTAACACAAAATAGAAAGAAATAGGTCGCTATGCATGTTACATAAATCAGGGAGTAATTTTACAAACTCATTTTCTGTGCAGGGTAAGAACGTTTCCACGCAAGTGACAGTAAATGAGGCGCGATGCTCCCAAACAAAATCCAGTCCAGAAAAACCTGAAAAAGAAAAAAAAAGTGCTGCAGCGGTCCAGCTGTTGCTGTTGCTGCTAAAGGGATTAATGCAAGCTATTAAGTCACATGCCATACTTATTTTTTCACAAGCCACTTCTGCATTTTGCTTCATTTTTGTAACATAAATAATGATACAGCTCGCCCTGAGATAGCTGGGATAATATTTGTACTTCAACAGGGTCACGATCAGGAATTCTCTTCTTCCTGGAATTTATAGAAGTCTTTGAGCCACATCAGCATGTGTGGAAAACTATTCTTCTGCTTAAGATAAAACATTTTTATTCAGGATATTTTTGGATGCATGCCCTTTAAATATGTTTTATGATTGTTCATAAAACTGCGGTCACTGATTATTACTCAGAAAGCAGTATGGCTGGGAGTGTGGAGTGACCACAGACGGTGTCATAAGGTTGGCAGTGAGATGCAGACAGTTGCATCAGCCGGGCTCCTTTCACACATGGACCTGAGGCTGAATTCTCCCGGACTTTAACGGGGACTCAGAGTTTCCAACCCGTGTTTGTAACTTTCTGTTCCACTAGCTGTCACTGCCAAAGTGAAATATCTTGCACACGGTCCTGTTTTGCAAACACCCCTGTGTGAAGACTGCAGGTGGAACTTTCCTGTATCTCAGTCTCTGTAGTCATTAATATGACAGCCACCAGCCACCAGCTGTCCACTTGTCATCTCTTTACCTCCTTACCTACGGGTGAGTC
>VUQJ01035956.1:0-11348 GCA_015108635.1 Andinoacara biseriatus
AACTTAAACAGTTCATGGTGAAAAATAAAGTTTGGTCATTTTCTACTCTAGTTGTACATTTTAACCATCCATCCACCCACCCGTCCATCCATCCACCCACCCATCCATCCATCCACCCATCCATCCATCCACCCACCCATCCATCCACCCACCCATCCATCCCTCCATCCCCCCACCCCTCCATCCATCCATCCATCCACCCATCCATCCACCCACCCGTCCACCCACCCGTCCATCCATCCATCCATCCATCCGTCCATCCACCCACCCGTCCATCCATTCATCCATCCACCCGTCCATCCACCCACCCGTCCACCCACCCGTCCATCCATCCATCCATCCATCCACCCACCCACCCACCCATCCGTCCATCCACCTACCCATCCATCTATCCATCCATCCATCCATCCATCCATCCATCCATCCACCCACCCATCCATCTGTTCATCCATCCACCTACCCGTCCATCCATCCATCCATCCATCTGTCCAGCCATCCACCAATTTTTAAAGTGGATCAGCTGACTAATATTAAGGCTTTCTGTGTGGTAGAGACCATCCAGGAGATTATGCTTCAGTTCTGATGAGTGAAGTATTTTATTAGTTTGTTACTTTGCACTGATTAGATAATTATAGTAAACTAGATAATAAACTGTGTTGAGGACACAGGACAAGAATAAGAGTTTAGGAGTGTGATTAGGCTGCTTGGCTATGCTGGCCTAAGCATGCCTTCAGACAAACTTCTCACATGTGCGGCTCGTTTCCCTAAACTGCAAAACTGTGATGTCACAACATTATGATCAGTTCCAGCAATGGTCCTGATGCAACACTAATCATGATCAACAAGAGGAACTAACAGGAAGGCACAGTTACTCTGATTACCAACATGATTTAGGCTGCAGTCATTTCACAATTAAATTTAGCCTCTGTGCCATTTATTTTTACTGCACTTCCACAAAGACTGACGCATACTTTTACTCTGAAAATCAGCAGAAGCAGCATTAATCACAGCATTCATTACAGGTGCAAGCGTATGATGGTGGATCATCATGCCTGATGTGATGCTGAGGTACAGCAGAGATTAAAGGGAGCATCAGAGGGTGCAGTTAGTCGCAGCAGATCCAGCATCATACTGACCTCTGGCAGGATGTGTCTCACTCTTTGTGTTTTCATTTGAAATAATATCAGCAGCAACAGCAGTACTGCTTCACACAGAGCCCAGAGCAGCTTTGATTTAAATATGGGAATCCATCAGGCACGGGCTGTGTCTACTGCAGAGTTTCCACAGTTCTTTAGGAATTAAAAAGTACAGAAAAATATACAAGAACTAGTTTGGAAGAGCTGCTGCAATAAGTCTCAGATGAAAACATCAAATTCTGCAGGCCAGTACTGGAAATACTCGGCAGACCTGCCGAATGCTCCCAGTAGCTGTTGTGTGAACAGATGAGAAAAAAAGGCAAGCAAATAAGTGAGAATGTGAGCTGACGGCGCCGAAAGCCCCACAGCAGGTTTGTGGGTCTCCCGTCCTTCACACACAGAAACACACAGAAGCCAAACATGATGACAGTTGGCAGCAGAGTGAAGAGAGCAAAGGCACCAACAACCCGCACCCTGCTTTACCTGTCTACAGGTTCAGGTTGGACTCAATATATGAGGAAACAAGGAACCGGCTCTGCGCTGGTCTGACAGGAGGAAATACTGAATTATAACATTAGAGCGTACATCAGTGTGCATTAATAATGTGTGGAGCAGCCGTCTGATTTACCCAGATAGTTCTGGAAACAGTTGCGGGTCTGGTTGGTGTTGGGGAAGCGGGCATCAAACGGAGCCGTCCTGTAGTTCTTGATCTTCTCCTGGACAGTGTCAGACATCTTCCAGCTGCTCTGCAAAGGATCAACAGCATGAGGACACCCCTCAAAGGAGATCACACTGCAGATTCAAAGGCCTCAAATAGACTAAAACCATCCATCCATCCATCCATCATCTTCTGCTCATCCTGTTCAGGGTCGCAGCGGTGCTGGAGCCTATCTCAGCTGTCATAAGCAATGAGAGGCAATTAAATAACTAGAAAATGCATTTCCTGCAGAAAATGCTACTGTGAATGTTTGCAGCCAGCGTTTCTTTGCAGCTCGTGACCTGTTACTTGACCTCCCCATTGTTGCTCCTTAAAACCACAAACGCCTTATTCCTCTATTATAGTCCACTTCAAAGCCCTGGCCATTCATTTTGAATGGGGCAAGCCTTTGATCTCTTTCCCCATTCATTTTCAATGGGGCAAAAAATTTACAAAAAAATTAATATAAAATAAAGCTTAAAAGTTATGAAGCTGAAAAGTAAAAGCGGCAATGTCCCGAAGAAGCTGAACGTTTTGATACCAGAACGGTAGCATAGCGGTGAAAAAACGTGCGGAAGAATAATATATAATAATAATAAAGAACACAATAACAGTAATAATTCTGTAATTTGCTCAGTACAAACTGCTCCATAAGCACTCATTTCTATGGGCCAGTACTGACCGGCAGTACTGACCGGTGGTCTCAGAGAAAAAGCACACTGACGTCCAGCTGTGACATCAGGCTCGTGTTTTCCTCATGAACTCTCCGGCTGTGTGACGTCTCTGAATAATGACTCACTGCCGCTGAGCTTTAGCGATAAATATAGAAAGTTAACATTGATCCCGGTCAGCTGATGATCACACGCACGTCCCAGAGTACAAACACAATCACAGCACACAGTTCAAATAAACTATCACAGATTCAAGCACAAACCCGCTCACCGTGCACAGGTAAACTCCGCTGCGATCTGAGTCCTCAGCGTCCTCTGTGCGCTCCCAAAGCATGCCGGGAAACAAAAAATGGCGCCTCCACCAGCGTTTCAAAGGCAGCACTGCCACCTGCTGGACACACACAGGAGGCGCAGCTCCAGATTCAAAGCTCCGTTTAACACAAAGGCCCAAAAAGCTTCAATATGAATGAGTTCAGGTGTGAAACCGGCCTCGGTAAGTCCTGCTGGACAAAGAAACATTAACACAAAGTATTCTGATGCTAACGAACAAACCTTTAATGCACTGACCAACCTGCCAGACCCACAACACCAGAGCATCAGTGTTGCTGTTTATGCCTCTGTTTATGCTTTTGCACTTTTTACTGATCAGTAAAAACTATCCTGGGAAATGAGCAGCTCACATGCGATCAATTAATTTTTCAAATTAAAACTGTAATCCATCTGTAGTTTATGAAAAAAAAAATTTATGCAAAATTTAGTATCATCATAATAAACATTAACTTACAACTTTTACCCAGTTTGTCCTTCTAAAAATCTGGCCTTCCTCCTTCTTGTCACTAACGCTGCAGTTGTACATTTGTATATAGGATATCTTTAGTTATTTAATTTATGTTTATGCCCGTTTACATTGTTTATTGATTTTTTTAAATGACATATTCTTTCTTTTAACGGCACACAGAGGGGCAGGATGTAACCCAATTTCATTGTTCACATGTACAAGTACATATGTGCAGTGACAATAAAGGTTAATTTGATTTGATTTCATTAACTATAATATAGCTTTAAATGATAGTTTTGTAAACATTAAATAAATGTTCCAAGAGTAATTTTGCAAATTAGTCATTAAGAGAAGGTCATTACATTTATTACATTTCATGACTGAGAAATGTTGAAATGTTAAAATTCTAACATTTTAATTGGCAAAATAAATGTAATTGGATGAAAATGTACAGAAAACCTCTGCAGCTGCACATTAGTAATAATATAACAGGGTGCTAGGATAAACGTCAGCCTGCTTGGAAAACTCCACATAGGCGGTGATCCTTAAAGGCAGGAAGCTGCAGCGGTGTGGAATCCTGAACGCCTCTTCAGGATCTGTTATGTTCCCTGCAGGAGCAGCAAGTGTTACACATCCAAACCAACAAACTGATAATGTAACCATGGAGGATCTGAAAAACATGGGGTGAAAGGAGGATGAAAAACAGAGAAACATGGAGGCTTTTAGTGAGTGAAAGGTTTAATTGCTGCATGAGTTATTTTGCCGTGACTGCAGAGAAGCTCGCCTCCTCTCACAGATCCTCCTCAGCTTGTTGGAGCATCTGAAGGTGAACCAGCTCCTGCTGTACGCGTCTCTCGGGGTGAGCCGACCGCACACATCCACCCTGCTCTCACCCACATCATCTGGCTCGAGTCCCCAAAATCTGCAATACAGGCTTTAATCCGTTACCACGGCAACTGATGCTCCTCCATTTGATAACACTCATAATTAAACCACGGCCACTGTCTCTTGATCCCCTCGCGTGACAGCGAATGTGTGAAGACACCATCGTTGGGCCGTTCAGGGCTGCTCATCCAGGGATCCTCAACCCAGACGCCCTAGAGCAGGGATCCTCAAAGGGCCGCTGTCCTGCAGGTTTTAGAGGTGATCCAGCACACCTGAATCAAACGGCTGAATTAGCTCCTCGGTCTGCAGGCGAGTTCTCCAGAGTCCTGCTGATGACTTCTGTATGTGACTCAGGTGTGTTGAGGCAGAGACACACCTAAAAGCTGCAGGACAGCGGCTCTCGAGGCCTGGAGTTGAGGATCCTCCTGCCCTGGAGAACACAACACAACACAATGCTGCACAATGTTCATCAGTGCACACTAACAGGAAGGAAACAAGCTAACCAAATGTTTTGTTTGTTACAGAGCTGATGATTCTTAGATTTAATGTGTAGTTTCATCTTTAAGGTAAAAGTTGAACTCAGCTTCATCTTTGAATCCCTGGCAGAAAGTAATCTGCTCTTTAATTTCATTGTCTTTGAAAATTCTGTTGTGCTTTGTTGATTCTGAGCTATTTCAATTAGTTTTCATGTTATTATTAATATTTTTATTCTATGATTATCAATACATCTATTATTACATTATTATAACAATTACCACATTATTATTATGACTACTTTAAGAAAATAATTTTATAAATATGGATAAATAAAGTATTTATTATCTTCTTAAATTCTTTACACAACATGTACCTCAGAACAATAAAATACGATGAAACGGTGAAAAGTGTTTGATTAAAAATACAAATAAAGTAAAATTAAGGAGCTCAGTGAGTAAAAAATGTAAATTTTGCAAAAGTAAATGAGTTACAATCGAGACTCAAACAGGATAAAAAGTATTATGTGTATATATATATATAAATAAATTACACACACACACACACACACACACACCTTGAGGACAGTTTGGAAACATGAATTTTAATAACGTGTGTATCGTTTTTTTTATAGTTTTGTGTCAGCTGATAAAATCAGCCTGAGCCAAACTTTAGGACAGATCAGTGTGTGTGAGCTCATCACCTCCTCCTCTTCCTCATGCCTGTCGTCATACTCGTCCTCGGGCCGAGCCAGCAGGACTCCCCCTGACTCGGGCTCTGGGCCTCTTTCCACAGAAACTCCTGAGAAACATTCAAACTTTGCTATTTTGCCAAGGAGAGCTTTAGTTTCTCCCCCTTTTACCTGAGAATGAGTTCATCATCTTTACTGGTGACAAACCGTCACATGTACAGTAAAAGACTGAAACCCAAAACCTCGTTTGACCTCGAGCACTGGCTGCTCCTGCAGACACGTCTACATGTCACAGAGGTCTTAAAATCTATTCTTAACTTCACGTCCTGTTGTGTGAGTCTGTGCATGTCAGAAAGTGTGTCCAAGGGCTCAGACATCTCAGGAAGAATGAACCAGTACTGAAGGAAAAGATCTGAGGGAGCAATGCTGTGTGTGTGTGTGTGTGTGTGTGTTCACCTGCTCCTCCCCTGTCCTTATTATGGCCATGGCGCCCCCCAGTGCCATGCAGTGGTACTGGCTGCTGATCCAGTCAGCTCTGCCCCGGCTGAAGAGGAAGCATTTCTCCCCGTGAGGCATCCAGCCATCCGAGCACGCTCTGCACTCTCTTCCTGAGCCAATAAAGATGTGGCTGAAATTACTGACCCCTCAACGCTCGTTTTGATCTACCTCAAAAGTCCTGAAATGCCAAGTCAGGGTCAACTTTCAGCAGTGATGATAAAACATGCCAGAATTACTGTGAAACAGCCCTGAAACCAGTTTTTGAAGGTGTTAATGTCTGTGTGATTAAGTGGAACTGCACAGGTGTTTCTCCGAAATCTGCGCTCTACAGCATTGTCGGGTTATTATCCACCTAAAGGCAGCTCAGTCCCACAGCCTGAAGATAATAATGGAAGGTTTCATTCTGAAAGAGCTTTCGAAGATCAACTGGTTTTATATTGTGGTTTAAATGTGATTTCCACCTCATTCACACCACTGAGCATAGAAATAAACTAATATTCTGCATTCAGCTTCACGGTTTAAGCTGGTATCAGAAATAATGGGCACTGGTTGCATGTAATGGAAGCGTGAGGCCGCTGACAGTGGATCAGTTATCTGGATGTGAGACGCTCAGTCGAGCTCGAGCTGTTTGTTGTCTGTGTGCAAATCCTGATGCAGGTCAGAGCTGCTTCCAGCACCAGCGGGACCATCGCTGGGAGGAAAGGAAAGTCCAAACTGGAACTGCCGGGTGAAGAGACTGTGATATAAAACACACTGACAGTCTCTCACACACACATTCGCAGTTACATTCTTGGCCTTTATATAATGGATTAATTAGCTTCTAAACTAATCTGCTGTACTCTTATTATTAGAGCCAGGCCTCATGTAAACCTTCACCTAAAGAGAAGCTTTACTAAAACCATCCGACCCAATTATATCCACTGATCCATCAGTTTTGATGAGACAGACACAGTGAGCACCAGGAACAGTTACAGGAACAGCTTCAAAAAACTCGCTATTTTTTGGTGCTAAAACATTTATTTCCTGCTAACATTTGACTAGAACTGTGAAGAGCTTAGTAAAGATTGTGAAAACGATCATTTCCATTTCTCACTAACAAGCACACACACACTCACCACGAGTGGTGGAGCTGCTGACGGGGCAGTTCTGGTTTAGAGCAGGATCCTGGGAGAACAGGACTGGCTGAGCGTCTCCAGGCGGATTCTCAGATCTCTCAGTTTGTTTTCCTGCAGGGCTGACGGGGACTGAGACACCAGTGTGATCGGAACCACTGTGGCATCAAACACACACACACACACACACACCGCGGTGTCAGATCATCACCTGTTACCATGGATACAGGATAATAAAGCAGAGAGAAAAGAACCGAGTTGATCCTGTCTGATGACCTCACAGGCCTGTCCTGATACATCCGAGCTGTTCCCGCATCATTCCTAACTCCTCCGTACGCTCGCTGCACACTGATGCTCTCCAAAGGCAGGTCAACAGTACAACAATATCTTTGTCCCTTTAAGGCATTTAAAGTTAAAAATGTGGCAATGACATAAAATTAGGGACTGCTGTTAACATTTCATAACAAAGCCTGAGACCTGGTGCTTCTAATAGTTGGTGCTCAGTATGGTTGCTATGATACTTAACATGTAGGCACAGAAGAGTAACGAGACAAGAAAGATCTGTTTGAGAGGACAGGAGAAACACCTGAAGCTCAAACTGTTTCCTCTTTGTTGTAATTACACAGTATGATTGTGTAACGGCCATTACAAAGTGTTCCTAGGGGCACAGACTGCACACCAAAATTTCACTTACTTAAAAATGTCAAGTGGTTCCACTTAACTTTTTAAAGTAGGTGTTAATTAACACGTTTTTGTATGATTTACTCAAAAGACTTAAGTAAATTGTATAATAGTGACTTGAGTAACTTACACTTAATCTATCCTGCATTTTCATCCGCTTATCCGGGGCCGGGTCGCGGGGGCAGGAGCCTAAGCAGAGAAGCCCAGGCTTCCCTCTCCCCGGCCACCTCGGCTGGCCTGGGAACGTCTTGGCTCCTGATGAGCTGCATGGATTAAGTCACTATTATACAATTTACTTAAGTCTTTTGAGTAAATCATACAAAAACGTGTTAATTAACACCTACTTAAAAATGTTATGTGGAACCACTTGACATCCCATCTTTAAGTAAGTCCATGATTTTTTTTTTTTGAGTGTATTATAGGGAATCCTAACCTCCTCTTTTTACAGTGTACTTACAGAGTGAAGGCTGGAGTTTTTCTCTTTTCAATCTTTGTAATCACAAGCAAAACCAAACAAACAACCATCCCAGCTGACACACGGTGAGAGGCAGGGCACACCTGTACAGGTCGCCAGCCTGTCGCAGGGCTAACACAAAGAGACAGACAACTATTCACACCTGTGGGCAGTTTAGATTGGCCAGTTAACCTGACCCCAGGAAGTGCATGTCTTTGTCCTGTGGGAGGAAACCCACGCAGACACGGGGAGAAATAACCAACCAGCCAACAATAACGACAACAAAAGAAAGCAAACACGTTAGAAAAAAAGACAAAACCAAGACTATGAAACAGTAAATAAATTCTATGCTTTTAAATGTTTAATTATGTACCAAAAACCTAAACAAACTTGCAAACCATCTTATACTAAAAACCAAATATCTCCATTATCTTTTTCTCTAAAATATCCTAACTTTACTTATAATACTTTATATTATGCATCACTGGGTACTGGTGAGTACTAAAAACACCAGCCTTAAAGGAGATACATGCTAAATACTGGGACAGCACCAGACTGCCTTTAATCCCGCTGGCTTTAAACAGGAAACCATCATAATGCTGAGTCACCGTTTGCCTCAGATTTGGGTTAATAATTGATAAACGTTATAAAGTGATCACATCAAGTAGATTTCTCTCTTTCTCCACCCTTCTGCTTTCTCATCACTTTGGTAAAGTTTCAGTTTCTGAAGCAGGTTCCAGTCTATCACTGCTAACAGAGCTTTGCTTCATGCAGTCCAGCGGCTGAAATCCTGCTGCTGAAGCTTCTGTGAACTGTGACATCTTCACTCGCTTCAGTGGCGTCTGCTCTTTGGAGGTTCCTGCGTTTTCTGGGAACAGCTGCAGTTATTTTCACGCCTTGTGTTCATTCTGAAGCCAACCAGTGGTTCAGTGTTTCATATAAAATATGCATTTTTTTTCTGTCATAGTCAGAAAGCCTCAAAATCATGAAAAGCCTGAATGAAGGACGGCAGGTACCCACAGCTCTTTTCTGTGAGAACAATCAATGCAAAAGGAAACACCTGGACAACAAGTTACACTGCAACAGTGTGAAAGTGGATACAATCAACACAACAACACAGCTGCTGTAAGCATGCCAACTTTATTAATCATATTAATGTGAGACAGAGCTGCACAATGGCCAAGAATCTATTAGACACACTTTGTGTTCTTACATTTACATGTGTGTGATTTCACTCTTCCTGCTTTTAGCCAAGAAAGGCAGCAGCTCAGTCAGCGCTGGAGGTGCAACAGAGCCCGATGTGGTTACCTGCCACAGAGGAAACTGCTCAAAAAGAGACTGATTTCAGCTTCAGGTAAAAATGTATGAAACCATTATCTGTTACCTGTTCCGATTGGTCCGTCAGTGCCATCGATGCAGAGAGGTGCTCACAGTCTGGAGCAGAACGATGGCGCTGAGCAGAGCAATGAGCCAACTGTCTGTGCTGACCTGACAGCGACGGCGCGACAAAATAAAGAAAAGCACTTACATTTTTTAGAGACTTTTTTTTATGTATTTCAGCATAAAATCCAGCCTGCAAAAGGAACATTTCACCCAAATACATCCCACAGCCCAGCAGAACGTTAAAATACAGCAGATCCTGAGACTGTGCTGTCGTTGCGTTACTCTGCAGCATATTGAATCAGAACTTTAGTGCAGATATATTGTGGCAACGTGTTGTGCTGCATGGTTGTTGTGTATGGGTTGCTATAGAGACCAGCAGATACAAGCATTTTACTACCAACTTCTACCTTTTAGCTCTAACGGCTAAATCTGCAGATAAGCCTTCAGACGTCTCTCTGCAGCGTCTGCACAGAAACACAATGATCTCTGATCACAGCTCTGTGGATGAGCGTTGGTATCACATTATAATCACTACTGTTGCCATCCCTACGTCCTCAAAGCAGGATGAGCTCATGAATGAAATCATTAGCTAACATCATAATGAGTACACCTGACCAGTGCTCTTCTTACACCCACTTGACACAACACATGCAAGCAATTGAATTTAATGTTAAACTGGCTAAAAAAAAAGGAATCACTGACATGCCAAAAAAAAATCCACTTGAAATACTTGATATCAAAAAAGTGCTTAATTTGAGGTATTAAAAATGATCTTAAAATATGAGAATAAATACCTTTTAAATGACTTTTGTCTGTGGATGCTTCCAGCTGTTTTTCTTCAAACAGAGTCGCTCCACCATTCAGGCCCATGGTATCATCCAGCACAGACCCGCTCCTCTGTTACTGTTTGGTATGGGACTATATCCTGTATCTCACATGAATATTTAAATACTGACTCCACTGGATGCAAAGCTGAACTGGCTCTGATAACCAAACCCATCTGTTAGAGTCAAATTCATTCTTTATTTGTCCAGTCGGGTTTAACCCACTGACGCCAAACTGTACGCGTCACTATTAAGGACAGGAGGGAAAATGCTAGCTACCAGAACAAAGTCATGAATTTTTCACACTTCTTTGCAGCCCAGCATGTAGTTGGAGAACCACTGCTGCATGGAAACCTATGCAAAGAATGAAAGACGCCTCCTACAGGCTAACGGGGGTTCAGGCATTTATGCATAATTATCTCATGTCATCACTTACAAGCAGTCTTCCTCAGTCTTGAGTGAGTCAATTTAAGTGATCTGTGCACAAATATACGAGCTGGATATACAGCAAATGGATATACAGTAATTAGTTTTGCAGTCCAGTTTAAATTATTGACGTATCTGAAATAGTTTTATTCAAAATACTGACACATTTACAAATATTTGACAGCGTTTATAGAACATTTTTTTTCAAGTTTAATAATTCAGTTTATACTGTAGTTTTGGCTTACACATGTAGGAAGGGACGGTGGATTGAACAGATTATTATAGTTTGCATATGTACAGCAAAAGACACACAAAAAATAAACTAATAAAATATGCACTGAAGGTGAGGATAAGCAAGCATTTATGTTAATGATGCATGTCAACGTACAAACTACACACTTTGGTAGCTGCTGGAGGAGGAAGAGGAGAAGGAGGAAGAGGAGCAGGTGGAGGAGGAAGAGGAGGAGGTGGAGGTATCAAGTCTGAGAACAAACATGAAAACAATGTCACGTGCATTTGGCCCACTATCATGAGAAGAAAACAGGAGCACAGTTTTTACAGTTCTGCTCATCTTGGCGTTACAGTCAAACATACATACATTATATGTATATATATGTATATGTATATATATGTGTATA
>VUQJ01035979.1:0-12179 GCA_015108635.1 Andinoacara biseriatus
GTAATTTTTTAAAGGCCTAAAAAGCTGCATGCCTTTGGATTTACAGCCCAACTATCAGTAGCCACAAGCTCTGGCGCGAGACGCTGTGACAGGTGTACGTTTCAGCAACTTAAACAGGGCGGATTAAGCCACTAGTGGCTCCTCTTCATATGCATTCCTTATGGGAGTTAAGGCCATTTGAAATGCAGGGCCAAAGGCAAGATTACCGGCTCATAGGCCCATGGAGAGAGGTGTGCTGCAACTAAAAGCCTGGATTTGAATAATTGTGGCAGGGCTTAGCGCCTGGAATCAGCACAGAACAGAACCAATGGATTATTACACACACACACTCTCGCGCGCGCACGGACGCACACACACATACACACCAACTTTGGAAGGCTTAGACTTGTCTGACTCAATAACTCTCAGTATCACTGAGTGTGTGTGTGTGTGTGTGTAGGTGTGTGTGTAAACGCGTTGTTGGTGGGTTGGTTTGTGTTATATCTGTCTCCATGCCATAATGTAAACACATGTGAATGATGTTCTGCTGCTCTGCTGTTTATTATCCACATCCAGCGCGTGTGTGTGTGACAGATCATAGTTCTACAAGCCTGAACTTGTGTTTGCGTGCGTGTGTTCATGTGTGAGCGTAGATGTGTGTATAAACAAGTGTGTATTCATAGTGCGAATGGCTGTACTTGTGCACATTTACTTCTCCAAGTGTGTGTGTGTGTGTGTGTGTGTGTGTGTGTGTGAATGCCACCACCTAAACACAGCAGAGCCACTGTTCCAGCTCTGTACGTTTTGACACTGGTTGAAGGCTTAGCAGCGCTCGAGGTGCCAGACAGACCGACAGATGAACAGAGGGAGGGAAAGAGAAACTGAGGAGCTGCAAAAAAGAAAAAAAAAAGAAGTGGTGGAAAGAATGGATAATGAAGGGAATCATGAGAGGTGGTCCCATATGAGTTTTGGTGGAAAGAGAGAGTGAGGGGAGACATTTGGTACATTCAACCTGTTTTAAAGGGGGGGGGGGGAGTAGAGGAGCAGATGTGAAAGGGTGGGCCACACCTCTGGGAAGTGGAAGGGAGGCGCAGAGTTCCACACAGAGTTCCACACAGACATCGCACTGATTTGGCAGGAACCCGTCCAATAAAGAGTGACTTGTATTGTCTAGTAGTTGTGTGAGGGTGAAGTGTGAAGTACTCTGCAGGAAGAACATTTCCATTCCTGCACTGGGGGTAAGGTGGTGCAGTGGTTAGCACTGTTGGTTCACAGCAAGAAGGTTCCTTGTTTGAGGTGCTCCAGCTCCCTCCCACAGTCCAAAGACATGCATGTTGAATATGATGAAACACTAAAAGCCATCCTCCTCCTCATCCTTTAGGTGCAGAAGTGCAGTTGAGTCTTGTTGTGCTGAGGTGACCCTTCTATTTTGTGCAGTGCCTTTGTGGAGTAACTGTGTAGTTTCTCCACCGAGCACTCCTCGCTGCACTGCACAGCATATACTATGTTAGTGACTGCTGTGGGAGTTCTAGTGTTAATTCTTTGTGGCATAGATTCAATACGGTGCTGGAAACATTCCTCAGAGATTTTGGTCCATATTGACATGACAGCATCACACAGTTCCTGCAGATTTGTCAGCTGAACATCCATGATGGGACTCTCCCGTTTCATCACAGCTTTTGCAACAGCGGCCGCCAGACTCTGGAATTCTCTCCCACTGAGCTTAATCTCTTTAAAAAGCAGCAAAAAAAGGACTTTTAAAAATTTGCTTTTGGGTCACGTTTTATGTTCTAGCATTTTGTTAGGAAGCACTTGGTATTTATCTTGAAAGGTATACAAGTACCAATCAAAAGTTTGGCCACACAAAGAACGTTTTACTGTATGTACACCATCCGCAGCAGCCTGAACTGTTGATACAAGGCAGGATGGATCCATGCTTTCGTACTGTTTGCACCAAATTCTGACCCTACCATCCACATGTTGCAGGAAAAATTGAGACTCATCAGATCAGACAACATTTTCCAGTCGTCTATTGTCCAGTTTTGGTGAACCTGTGTGAACTGTAGCCTCAGGCTGACCAGAACAGGAACCTACAACAACCATGCTACATTCAAAGTCAGTTAAATCACTAAAATCATTAATCACAGTAACATCATTGGTGGGAGAGTTTTCAGTGGTGCAGACACACTTAAACCCTTAAAGAGCACATTTAGAGACTGTAGCAGATGTGGTTACAGCAGCTGATGTTAGAGTCCACATTTGCATTAATATCTGGATCTGATATTTGACTTGACTTGAAATATATCTTGTTTATTGATAAGAAAAAAGTTGAGTGTGTGACATCTCATCAGCCCTAGCAGCTGTTGTGGCTATATTTTGATTCCTGTGTGATTCAGCTCTGAATCAGTGACATTTTAAGTCACCAGTTCAGCTTTCACAGCAGCCTCAGGTCCATTTGCAGACCTGCCGTCCTCTATGTCCTTTAATATCTAACAAATATAGGAATAATAATAATGTATACACTTCTAAAAAGAGTTAAGGGAACACTTATCTCACCAATTAGATCAGGATCAATGAAAGTTGAAAGTCTACTAATATACACTGTGTAATTTGTTGAGCTGTTAGGGCCACACAGACAATGTGAATTCTCGTGATGCAGATGGATGGCGTAATGGGGGATCTCCACCCACACCTGGATCAGAGCATCAGCGAGCTCCCAGTCTGTGGCGATATTTAGTAATGTTGGCTGCACCAATATATAAGGTCCCAGAGATTCTCAATTTTATTCAAGCTCCTGGACGATGATGAGGGCCAGCCTCTTGCAACAGTGCCTTCATCATCCAGGAACTGTCAATACAGTCTAGCCACATGAGGCCGGGCATTGTTTTGCACCAGGAATATGCCCACTACACTGGCATCAGTGATGCTGTGATGGATTTTTCCAGGATGTACCCTGTCTTTAGATGGCAGCTGGAATATTTTCTAGCCCCTCTGTGACCCTGAAAGCTGGATGGATGGATGAATGGATGGATGGAGGGATGGATGGAAATATCTTCACCACAAACAATAAAACCAGAGAGCTTAAACATGAAAAGAAAAGAAAACAAGCAAAAAAAAAAGAAAAGAAGAAGAAGAAGAAAAGAAAAAGAGCAAAAGAAACTGTTGAGTGTTAGGAAGTCAATTTGATATGTTGGACCTGTGTGCTTTGAGACCCTGAAATCCCAGCATATGCAAAACAGCCGAGTGTGTCCTCACTTTTTAAATGGTGTGAGCGACACTTTGAATCGAGGCAGCATCAACACCTGCTACCGCAACTCAACCAAGGAGAGTGAGAGAGACAAGAGGGCAAACACCAATTGTAACACTCTTCAGCTGTTCTGACACAGCTATGATATGTATCTGTACACATACACAGATGCAAATGCAGTTACAAAAGATGTTTTCTGATGAATATGGCAAAAAAAAAAAACACAAAAAAACAGAGGTGTGTACCTGAATGTGTACACATTCTGAAAGCATACAGGTTTCCGGTTACCAAGGACTGCATGTGAACCATTTACTCCAAATTTTATGGACTAAATTATAGTAGCTTAAAGTAGCTTTTGGAAATGAGGAAATATATATTTTTGCTTGTACGTTTTAACCCAGGTTACTGTATTTCATAGTTATGTTATTACTTTATTGATACCATGCCAACAGGGGGGATGAGGGTCAGCCAAGTACTGTAAGCACAGCTTATGTTGGGCAAGAGGTGGCGTACATGATGGACACGGCCCCCAAGAGAGTTAATTGATGATGATGTTCACTTCAGAAATATACAACCATAAATCACTAAAGTCTCCCATGGCCAAGAACAATTATTGAAATAATAGCAACAAAAAGGTTCTGAATTTTATTCCCCAGCATAACAACACTAACTGATAACTACATCACAGAGTTTCTGTTATTTTCTTATTTAAAGCCCTCCTTCAGTTTGACCTCTCCAAAATTAGTCAACCAGAACGTATATTTAAGCTCTTACACGCTACTAATTTCTTATTCTTCAGTGGGCCTTCTTGTAATTATTATATTCTTATATTCAGATTTGAAAGCTCTTACTTGTTCTTGTTAAACTTGTGGAAAATGGCAAGTTTGCAGACACTAATATTTCTTGCAGAGGCTGGGGAACACGCACGTCTGAATGGCTGAAAAATCAAGTGTGGGTCCTCTGTTCTTTTTATTGGACATAGGTCAAAGGTATCTAAAATTGCAAGCTCGAAATTACTTCTTGTCCCGGAGATGTAAAAAGCTGGCTGCCCAAGCAAACAACAGCTGTGGAGCTCCTCCGTTATCTGCAATGTGACTATAATAGCACCCCAAATAGTCTCTGCAATTGGCTATGTGCCTTTCTCTAGGGCCCTCTGAGTCACTGAAGACAATGTATTACAGTCAGGTAAATTCATAAAAGCCAGAATAATACTGAATAGCAATAAGTGAAAGAAAGTGACATGGTTTGAGATTGAAATGAGATGAAGAAGATGGGCAAAATCATTCATTTCTTACCCTGGCAGATGAGCTCGAGGGGATCTTTGATGAGGAGGGCTATTTCAATTCTACAATGGGAAAGATGGAGACTTGCGCCTATTGTGTGAAGTATGAGGAGCGCCATCCACCCTCCAAAAAGGGACATCTTTTATTAAGGTGTGACTGCACTGTCCCTCTTTTTTATTTTGGAGAGGATGATGGTGTGGTCCTCTCTCTCATCTTTCTACTGGACCCTGTCTTTTTTCACAGGTCCCCAGACAGAGTCATGTAAATCTATCAAGTCATCTGAGAGAAGCACAGGCTTTGAGTGTGATAATGACTTACAGAAGACTACCAATGGGGAGAGGACGTGCCTGACACACACACACACACACACACACACACACACACGCATGCACATGAACAGACACTGGCGTACCATCTACACCTCTCTGCTCTACGCTAGCTGAGCAATCTCCACACTCATCTTGTCCCAAACCCCCCACATAGTGTGCCAGCTGCAGATTGAGGTGGCAGCGCCCATCATAATGTGGTAGAAGGGGGGCTGTCGGAGGGCACTGCCAGTCCTACTGGAAGCCCCTGTACCCAACCTGAGTTGCAGGTCTCAGTGGGTAGCTACAGGGAATGGGCCAGCCAGGGTGGTAATAGAGTAAATAACTCAAATGAGGCAGAGTGTGAATTACTTCTGTGATAGGCTGAAGGGGTCCCCACTGTGAATCTGACCAGGGGGTCCAGCTAGGATGAGACTCAAAAACGTGGGGAAATGGGTCCAGGATGTGGCGAGGTAGCAGGGGGTGGTATGTCAGCAGGGATGTGGTGTGTGAGATATTTAATACAGGTGATGATGGAGGGGAAAAATTGCTTGCGGCAACTGTGCTGCTGCAGGTTTGGACGAACCTCAGCAGCCCCAGGGATGGACAGTCAAACAGAAAAAAAAAAGAGAACTACAGAGATGCATTATATCCTAAATGAACACTTGCTGGAGTTGATACTGGCTTATTTTGTCAGGTCTCATGTGTATATATAGGTATTAAATTCCTCAAAACTCTTCTGTGACATACAGTCCACTAAAAAAAAAAAATCTCACGGGCTATGGAGAGTATGTAGATATTGTGAGAATGAACAGAACTTGTAGCCCTGTGGAGCCTAGATACCGAGCACAAAAAGAAACTTCAATGCCAAGGGATGATTGAAAACCACTTCAAAAATGAACCTGCAACCTTGGGCTACAAAGGGAAGCATATTGCGTGAACTAATACAACTAGGAAAATATATGAATACATTTTCCTTCATTAGGTGACCTCGAACTAGGTTACATGGTCATTTCTATTCTGTGCCGACCCTCAAGTTCACAGACGCCTCAGAGCCACTGACGGGCAAACAAAGACTTCAATGACAGTCCCTCAGTGTAGGAAGACTCTACTTATCATTTCAAAGGGACAGCCCCTTTCACCCTTCCAACTCTATACCAATGGACAGGGTGCACTTGCAGAACAAAAAAGTCCAGTTGGGAACTCAGGTCTTGCAGCTGAAAACATGAAGCATCTGTCATCTCTATGCTGTGTTTCTCAGTGAGAGGAATGGCATGAGTTAGTGGCCAGTGGTTTTCCTGTTTGTGTTCTTGTCTTGACCTTCAAGATCATCCATAATGTATTGCAGTAGGTTTTTGTAAAAAGGTATGAAAGTTAAATGAGACCAAAGTTGTTGGATTGTCTGGCAGCAGAAGCACATATTTGACAGGCAAATCTCTAGTGTGTGTTTAGGAGGACATGTAAATGAAGGCTGCATGTCATGCTGAAGGCTATATTTTTGAAAACTGTTGCTCTGATCTTGCAGAAAGTCCCGAACTTGCAAGATGTCATGGGTGCAGTTGACTGACCTTACCCTCCGTTTCTTCCTCAGCCCTTGCCCTTCACCCTCCAGTACCCCCCCACCAGCACCCCCAACCCCACCAGAGGAACCTCTCTGACTCTCTATGAAAGTTTTTTCATTGAACTTTCTCTCCTCCAGAGCAACAGAAACTTTCACCTCACAGACTGTCTTCCCACAGCAGAGTACAGCTGGACAAGACAGCAGAGACTCCAGGGAGAGCGGGAGCGTGGGGGGGTGGGGGGTGGGGGGTGGGGGGGACTTATAGCACAATCAGCATTCAGCTGCCCTGCTAAAACAGCACATAAAGTTCTAACAGTGATGGCTTCCCTACCTAGTTGTTAAATCCATTTTCTCCAGGTCTCAAATTGAATGCAGGTTCCAACATTATAAGTTTGCTTAAATAGAGCTCAGATGGTGGTTGCAAAGCCTCCGGTAAGAGAGAGCTCTGCTGAGGGAATATATTTCTTTGTTTGGTTGGATTTCAGGTGGATAGGCAGTAAGCCATGTAGTGTGCAGGTATATCCGGAAGATATGAGACTCATAAAGTCCCAGTTGATGTGGGTTGTGGTGTTGGGTTTCCTCTGTGTGGGTGCATGTGTGAATCAGTGTGTGTGTGTGTGTGTGTGTGTAAGTACAAGTAGCATGTTGATTTTGAATGGAGAAGCAGGGAAGAATCATGATAATTGTCTCAGGTCCACAAACAAGAAGGTGGACACGTTCAAGCAAGGTGTGATTTGTGGGCGATGATGGCTGTGGGAGGGATGAAGAGGGAGTGGGAATGAAAATTCCTGTTAGGAAAACTGTATTTATTTGATCTTTTTGTAATATTTTTAGCAGCACTTGGTTTTACTGAGATACATCAGGAACTGCCAAAATAAATTAATAAATTTTTGGACAAGATGAGGTCCTGAACTTTGCATCAGCGATGAACTAGAGCTCAGAGAGTTGTTTTCATATTATAACTCATAGAGTGTAGGCCAGTTGCTGGAAAATTTCTGTCCCTGAGGTTACATCTGTAATTTTTTTTTTGTTTGTTTTTTTGGGCCGTGTATCCAAAAAAAACCAAAAAAAAAAACAAATACATGGTAAAGGGCAAACATGTGATTGTTTCTGCATTTCTAAGGAGCATTGTTGCAAGTCCTGCTAGCTGCTTTACAACCCACCTCCACCCAGCCCCTTTAATCATTGCAACCATCACATGGTCTCTGGTGACCTCTGTGAGGGATTTTTGTTGCTTCACCCTCTACGTTTGCACCCTCTACCTCCACCACTGCAAATTGAAGAGCAGGGAGGTTTCAGAACAAAGGCGTACAGCCAATATAAATGATTACAGATGGAACAGCCATCCTAACTTGAAAAAAAGTGATCCTGACAGAAGTACATATATGGACCTTTATTCCTGGGAAGTGACTGCAACAATTAGCTGTCATGTTGACCCCAAACACCATTTCTATTCAGTCACATCTTTTTGATGATGATATTCCTCAGATTGTTT
The DNA here is from genome assembly GCA_015108635.1 of Andinoacara biseriatus. Taxonomy (NCBI): domain Eukaryota; kingdom Metazoa; phylum Chordata; class Actinopteri; order Cichliformes; family Cichlidae; genus Andinoacara; species Andinoacara biseriatus. The sequence goes on from VUQJ01035979.1 coordinate 7,871, forward strand.
CCTGCAGCAGTGCTTTTGTCAAAGCAAAAAGTAGTAAAGAAGTATAAAGTTCTTCCAGCTGACAGGACTGATGTGAAAAAAGGGCATTTGACAAGGACACCAGTAAACAATCAGCCCACACATTTTTGAGAGATCTGAGGGTCAGATGTGGACTATATTTACCTCCCCGCACTCGCAGGAAATGGCTGCCGCTCACTCTCTAATGTAATTACAGTTGTTTGCCTGCTGTTGTATCTTTGAATGTCTGTGTCACCGGTGCTTCTTTCTTTCCTTCTGTCTTTCCAAACGAACACCAAATATCCTCTGCTTAATGGTGATTGAAATATGGGTGCTGCCTGTCTCAGCAACCACTTAATGTCAACATGTCAGAGGTATCAGGGGGGAACTAAGTCCAAAACTACTGGACTGTCAAATCACAAACACCATGGGGAACAGATTTCTCAGGGATCTGCAAACGATGAAAAGAATCAGCAGAGGTTTTGACAGGGATTTCATTTGGTATTGCTCATGTCTCCAAATTAATCCTGCCACAAAATTATGGTTTCTTTTCATCCCCAAAGTCCCATTTCCATAGCTACAGTGTAGGGGAATCTCAGGGAGGGGAGGGTGGTCAGAAGTAAAATGGGGGGTGGGTTGGGGACGAAAGAGACGCTCTTGTTCGTCTTTGATTTGATTTAACGTTTCAACTTAGACAAGGGGGGAAAAAAGAAGGCTGAATCTAATCTGAACAAAGCGAAAATTACATTTTTAACGGAGGTTTTATTGTTTTATGCAAAAGGGGAAGCTGGGAGAAAGAGTTGCTCTGACAAAAAGATTCATTGGCTGGCTCGTAATTAAGCTACAAGTAAAGACATTTTAATTACTCCTGTTTTCTCTGTCTCTTTCTGTTTCTGATGAAGATGGTGCAGCAGTGTGCAGGGAAATGAACCATTAACTATCTGCTAAAGCACACAGAGGCTGAGTTAAGCACATTTTAGTCACTCCATAGCACTGCGCCCAGTTACCACATGAATGGATCAGATTCAGACGACTATGAGGGAATTTTTTGAAAAGTTTAACAATTTTTTTGTTTAATAGAAACCTGCTTGCATGTTTAAATTCCACAATAAAAGATTTTTAGGAGACTGCTGTAGCCAGAATTTCAAAGCCACTGTGGTCAGGAGATTCATAACAGCTGTCAGCAGAACAAAAATCCCTTTTTCTATATATGCTGGTAGTCATCCAAAAACTTCCCACAAATCTGCGGTTAACTTTGTCACCATAATGAGGTCTTAAAACCAACATTGGTTTGTCAGAGAGCACCAGAGCAACTGCTGCTGCCGGGGCTAGCTGACCACCAGCTGGCTGCTTAAATTGACCATCTGTGGCCGTGCAAAGGGCAGCCAACCTGTTATTACTGGACTGTGCACAGGAACATGACAATTGACCAAACAATATTTTGGCCATCAGAAACTGTAAAATTCTGCCAACAGAAAAAGAAGTTAAGCTTGTGAAGTTGCCAGTATTTCTCATTAGGATCTGGGAAAGCTCTTGCTGCTTTTCACCGGATTTAATTAAGAATAAGAAGAAAGCATTCTGGAGACTGTGGGATAGATAAGAAGAGTTAGCCACAGTTTGCTGTGCCCCTGTATACAGGAAAGGAGAAGGAATGGGTAATAAATTGTGTGAACTGTTTGTGCCCAGTGCTTTTCCCCTTTGGCTACTCAGGCTCCTGAACATATTTAAATATTACCTAGGTCTAGGCTGCTGGGGGCTTCCCACGATGCACCAAGTGTCTCTTCTTCACTCTCTGTGTTTATACACCACTCTGCATTTAATCATTAGTTTATCTCTCTCTTCCACAGTGCCTTTTGTCCTCTCTCTCTCCTCTCAGCCCCAACCGGTCGCGGCAGATGACTGCCCCTTCCTGAGCCTGGTTCTGCAGGAGGTTTCTTCCTGTTAAAAGGGAGTTTTTCCTTCCCATGAACATGTGACTGACAGGTGTGTTTTTTTTGCCTAGAGATTCCTGTTACACTGATTATTCAAACATTCAATAGCGCTGAATGTCTACGCTCAGTTTCAGATTTGGGTTCTGCCTGTGCAGACTGCATTTATGGTTAAAGGACTAACCAACATGAAAACCAGAGCGCCCTCTGTGGGTGAAGCTGAGAGAAGATGGGAAATCAATCAGAGCCATGTGACAAACATTGGCCATAGCCAGTACAACCGTCTGGAGTGTCCTAAAGAAAAAGGTCATCACTGGTGTACTAAGTAACAGATGTCGAGCAGGTAGACCAAGGAAAACAACAGCACTTGATGACAGAAACAGTGTAAATGCTGTAAATAAATACCCTAAAACAGCTGTTAGTGACATCAGCAAACAACCTCCAGAGGGCAGGAGTGAAGGGATCACAATCTACTGTTCACAGAAACCTCATGAACAAAAGTACAGAAGCTTCACCAGAAGATACAAACCACTAATTAGCAAGAAGAGCAGAAGATCAGGCTGGTTCAGAGTTCAGAGACAAGCTTCAATCAGTTTAATGAACTTTTGCCAATGTGACGGAAAAGTTTGGGAGAAAGTTTGGAGAAAGAAAGGATCTGCTCATGATCCCCAACACACGAGCTCATCTGTGAAACACAGTGGAGGTGATGTCATAGCTTGGGCTCGCATAGCTTCTTCTGGGACGGGCTCATTAATCTTCACTGATGATGTCACACATGATGGCAGCAGTACAATGACCTCAGACGTCTACAGAAACGGATTTGGCGATTATCATGCAGCAAGATAATGACACAAAATGCACCAAAACTACAAAGGAGTTCATCGGGGACAGGAAGTGGAAGGTTTTAGACTGGCCTAGTCAATCTCCAGACTTAAACCTTGTAGAGAATTTTACCTGCTAAAGAGGAAACTGAAGGGACTATTTCAAGTTTATCTGTTCCAATACTTTGCTCAACAGAGAAATGGGTGGGTTCAGACCAAAGATGCTCTCTTCTGAACTGTGTATCCGATCCAGATGTAAGTACCTGGAAATAAAAGCTGAGATATTGATCTTTTGTCTTATGTTGATTTGTTGATGTCAAAGCCAAATGTTTTGGCCTCACTGTTCCCATGGGTTTTTTTGTTTGTTAGCTTTTTGGATCTGTGCATGTATTGAAATGCTCCTTACTGAGCTGATTAATGGGATCCAGAAAGATTGTGACCATATTAGTTTAGACTTTCTGCTACCATTCCTGTCTGCTGTCTCTCTATCCTTGCAATACTTTGGCTATACTTCACCAAACATGGAAGTTTGCTTTCACACAGCAGAGAAAGAGGACATGTAATAAGTCACTTTACCCTGTCGTGCCCACTGCTGATGGTGGGCACAACAATCATGCTGCATTTGCTGATGTGCATTTTTCCCCAGTTCTCCCCAAAGCACACACATCATACTCCCAGAATTTCATTTTCTAGTCCACAATTCTCAGGAAAAAAAAAACCTGATAGATGTATAAGAACATAAGAAGTGATGAAATCACAGTGGAAAGAATCAGTGCAGCTATCATGGTTAAGAGACTGTGATGCATATTACTGGCATTTATTACACCCCTCCCAGACATGTCTACTATCCAGCTAGTTTGCTCTCCCCACCAAGCAGACTCTGCCCAGCCTGACCTTTAGCCAAGCCTTCATCCATCCATTTGCTTTGATCCCTTTATATCCACCATGTCTCCATCTTAGTCTCATTGTGTTGTTCGCATTTCAACAGAGGAGAGAAAAAAAGGCCTAATTTTGGTGTATTTACCCAAAATCCCAAGCTTGGTTGGTGGTAATTCTACTTGTGCTGTGCTCAGTGCATGGTTGTGCGTGTGTGTGTGTGTGTATGTGCATGTGAGTGTGTGTATGTGCATGTGAGTGGGTGGTGCTCCCCTTAGTGTAGGCGCTCTTTTTTTCCCTGGCATTGAACTTGACCCTGCACGACCTTACTGTAATGAGTGAATTGAAAACATCTCCCTTTGGAATGATCTGCGTGGAGTGAGGAGACCATAGCTGCCTTCACGGCTTCTGCTGTGTGTGTGTGTGTGTGTGTGTGTGTGTGCATACACAGACCAAAATAAAGAGCCAGTGTTCACCTTTCTTCATCCTATCTGTAAATACTGCACACACATCTTGGAATAGGTATGAATTGACAGGCACATGCAGAGAGAAACTATATAAACTATAAGGAGCTTGAAGATTTTTGGCTCTTTGTAAATAAATAAACATTTTGACATATTTGTGTTAAAATTCACCAAGCTCCACTAACAATTACTTTGTTAGCATCTCCCATGTGCTTAAGTGTTT
>VUQJ01035983.1:4284-19015 GCA_015108635.1 Andinoacara biseriatus
ATTCTAATGTGATAACACAGACTCGTAAAGATCGTTGAAAAACAGGTTATTTCTTCATTTTATATACAAGCCCTTCATAAATCATGCTAACTCCAATATAAGCAAAGACATTTCGTATAAAAGCTCACAGAAACATTGGAATCTCTTAATGGCAGACACTTTTTTGGTCCTCGCTCTTCGTGCTCAGTTTTTTAGCTGCAAACATGTTTGTCCCTGTCTTCGTACTCAGAAAGCTCACGCGGGCCTCTGCTGCTTCCTCTGCAGACTGATGACGTCACTGCGCGGTGAGCAATTGCACGCACACACACACGCGCGGTGAGGCGCGGGAAAAAGGATTTCATATCAATACACGAGGCTAAAATGACAAACAGGAAAACGAAGGTCATTTATCTATAATTTCTGTTAGTTTTGTAAAGCTACAATACAGTTTTTTTCCTTTTAATTATTGTTTTTATTTGTTTTCATTAAAAACCTTGTGAATAACCAGATAAAATCCAAACTCGGACACATGACATCATTGAACATGTGACAGAAACACCAGGAAGAAACAGGAGGCCCTCCGTCAGCACTTCCTGCTGGTGTAACTCAGCCTGATGGAGATGCTGGTCTCTGCGCTCCTGGACGAGCTTCAGACACAAGTTCCAGTAAAACCACAGATGGAACCAAAATGGAGGAAAACATTCGGCCTTTGCTTCCTGTGCACGGAGGTCAAATAAAGACAACAGATTTACCAAAACACAACTTTATTGGTCTCTTATACACACACACACACGCACTCACACTTTGTACATTCAGGGTTTCTATGCAGGCCAAATGACTCGTCTGATTTAGCACCACCAGGCTTCCATAGCTGTAGTCCAATAACTTGTCCTGTTTGTAGTTTTTAATAAATGAGAGGGGAGCACGGCCTCATGGGAATCACTTTCAGCTCTGAGATCAATCTGAGGATTGAGGGTAAAGGAGAGGAGAAAATCTGTGGAAGAAGCCAAACACCTGGAATATAAACCCGCATTTAGCGATCATAATCCCGAATTAACTAACTGCTCGGGGTCCGCTGAGTCAGGCTTCATAAAGTCTGGATTTTTGTGTTTCAAGTAATAATTTCAGTAATACAAAAATTCTGAGTGGTTCAGTCGCCCGGCAGGTAAAAGATCCTGGTTCGATCCTGGGCAGAGACGCCGATCCCTTCAAAACAATCACGCCGTGCCAAGCGCGCACTGCGGCCGTGTCTTTATTTGCAGGGAGGGGTCTTCAACCAGCGGCAGCGTGTTCCTGCGCCCGACCCTCCGCAGGCTGCTTCTACTCCCCACATAATCTGTCCCAGACAAAAATATTGCGAAAGTTTCAGCATTTTGAGTTCTATAATCTGCAAACAACAAACTTGACTTATTTTGGCAAATTAAAACTTTTTAAAATCTGGAATTGAGAAATTTAAGCCTGAATTAGGTTTTAAACCACTGAATAATCCTGAGATAATCTGTAAATCTGGATTTTCAGATTTAAATCCATTACAAAGGCAGATTTATCACGAGGCTTTAATGAGTTTACAGTTCTGCTTCATGCGTTTGTCAGAATGGGAAAAAACAAAAAAAGGGATTTAACCAGGATAGATTCAGGATTATTAAAACCAGAGCTGTGAGAACTCCGTTCATTAAAAAAAAAAACACTAAGTTTTGATGAGGCTTTATTTTCAGGGACCTGAGTTTAGCCAAAGTCAGGATTAATGGAGTCAGGACTTGGTTGAAGGTTGAACCTGGGAGCTTTGAATCCCAACTTTAGGGATTCGGTTTGACTCGGACTGAAACCTGGTTTTCCTCTCAGAGCTGAAAGCACTTCCTCCATGCAGCTCTGACCGCTCCACGTCTGCCCAGTGTGCTATTGGTGTGGTTTTCATGAGCCGCCCGCTGACCTCTGACCTCAGCCCCCCTCTCGGGTTAAAAGGCTGCGTGTCTATTTGTGGCGGCTGCCCCTTCTCTTCATGGCGGCCGTGCACTGAGGGCAATACCACTTCCCCTTCGGCGCCTCCGTCAGGCCAACGCAGCCATAGTGGAACCACTCGATCGGACACTGAGGACAAACACAGACGCGGTCAGATTGTGCTCACACACACTTTACTGTGAAACAGCCGGAACAGCAAAGCAAAAACACTCACATCTGTGTTGTCACAGCCCACCATCTCTCCATAGGAAACCTGAAACACAAGGAGGAGGTACCATCAGTGCAGGAGGCGTCATCGATCATCGGTTCATCAGTGAAGCTCCTGCGTGCGTTGGTGAACGTACCTGATTACAGATGCAATATCGGGGCTCATTGGGGTCGTAGGTCCAGTCCACCTGACTGTTTGTCTCGGCCTCCGGCAGCACAGACGCCTGCTGGGCGAGCTCCTGGGCGAGGGCGGACGACGAAGAACACGAGGACAGCGAGGACGAGGAGGAGGACGAAGACGACTGATGATTGGAAGACTTGATGCTGCTCCTGGAAAACATAAGAAGAGTGAGTCCTTTCTGTCCATGCTGAGCAGTGTGTGTGCGTGTGTGTGTGTGGGCACTTACTTAGACTTGCGTCCTCGGGAGTCGGAGGTGGTGCTGGGGGTGAGGGTCTGGGTGAGGGTGGAGGCGAGGGCAGAGGAGGAGAATCCGGCCGTGCTGTCGCGGGACAGAGCGAAGTCTCTGCCCAGCTGAAAGTCGTTGTTTTTGATGGCCTCGTAGCTCGCTTTAAGGCTCGACGTCCGCCGGCCCTCCTTCATCTGAGTCACAGAGAGGATCCGACTGTTATCACAGGTCGCTTTACACCCTGATAACGATTCATGCAGGAAAAACCGAAAAACCCGATTCTGACTAAAATCTGCCACTCATGCCCTCTTACCACCTGCAGGAAGAGGCGTGCTGGCTTCATGCCTGAACCACAGGAAAAAATGCAACAAAAACTACGTTGGTCAGTAAGAGTGAGAAACGTTTTCTTTATATAAAAAAACCCCTAGAAACTTCTTACACAGTCACAAGATTTAGAACAGGCATTCGATTTTTAACTTTCCTCTGGTCATTGAACTAACCACAAATAGTTTGGAATCAGAATCAATGTATTCAGCACATCTGATTTAAAAAAATACTGTAAACTGCGGCTGTTTCAGCCCAGACTGACGCCCACAACTACAACTCAGTTTCTGGAAACTTCCGGCTCAGCAGCAGACAGGAAGGTGAACCCGCAGCAGGGCTCTAAGACACCATGAACAGAGGAGACTGGTACCGACAGGGATAAATTCAGAGGTGATGAGAATCAGCTGCTCAGGTATCAGAGGAAAGGTGAAGAATCTGAGCGTAAACCCCGTCATGTCTGTAAACATGTATTAACGATGTGCTCCGCTGCACGAAGCAGAGAGGAACAGAAACGCGTCTGTGGCTTTGTTCAAAGAACCTCTTAAGGATTTTAACAACGGTTTTGCACCTACGAAGCTCCACCCCTTCTCCGATTGGTTTTCCTCTCACCTGAGCTGTGGCCTGCACTGCCTGCGCAGCAGCCATGGTGATGGCGCCAGCGCCGGCGCCAGGCCCCGAGGGCAGTGAGCTCAGGTTGTAGGAGGCCAGAGGCTGGGAGGAGTTCACGCTGTACACGTTGTTTGTGGACGAGGACGTGCTGTTGGTACGGCAGCCTGCGGAAGACACACAAGGACAGGTGAGACAGGTGCACAGTCACAGGTGAGGGTCAGACTGCATCGGGGAGGGTGCAGCTCTTACCTGGCGTGTTCTCCTTAGATGCGTCTGATGTGAGCGTGGAGAGCAGAGCTTCAGACTTGAACTTCTTCTCAGGGACGTGTTCTGTGGTGTGATGAGTTGGGGCGCTGTACTTCCTCTCTGAGATCACACAAATGTTTTACACTGAAAACCACGTCAGGACAGACAAAACCATCATGGAGGTTCACACAGGTCAGATCCGACTCCATGCACGAACAGCAGCGTGGCTGGGACCAGCTCGAGCAGGTAAACCACTGCAGATGTCGTGGTAACACGAGGCCGTGCTGCTGTCACAGCATCGACCTGAACTGTAGCTCAACGCTCTTAACAGCCCAGAGCCAAGTTTAACGGCAGCATAATGACCAAACTGAAGAACGACAGTTCCCGCGGTCAGACATTTCCAGCACATCCCAGCCCAACTCTCAAACACTTTCTCCCTCGTTTACATCAACTGTCCAATTTGAAGCATCTCTTCTTTGCAAGTGACTGAGACGCATGGTTCTGGATTTTGAACTGCAACATGAGAAACAACTATTCACTAAACTTTCCTCCCTGTGACTAAAGATTTCAGACTTTTAAAAGCTTTAATTTCTTATTTTCAGATTAATGACTCAGACATTTTCAGGGCCTCCACGTCTCCTGTAAATCGATCAGCTGGGTGATCAGTACTGATTAGGAAGTGTTAGAGGAGCAGACATCAATCAAGCAGCAGTGAACAAACTGCACTACGATCAAGTGCTGGAGACCGTGTGTACTCACTCTCTGTGGCGGTGTGTGAGTGGACGTGGTGGTTGTTGACGGGCTGCGATGGGCTGTCCATCTCCAGTGATCCTGAGCAAAGACACGCGACAGGAAGTCAGGCACACGACAGGAAGTCATGCACACACTTGTCAATCAGAATCAAAGAGCCACTCACGTCTCTCCAGGATTTCAGTAATGCCGGCGTTGTCGGCCTCCAGCTCCATCTTAAATTTGGCCAGTTCCTGGTCCAGTTTCCGCAGGTGACGATCCACCTTAGAACAGACAGGAAACATCAGCCACGCTCTGACAGAGGATCAATGAGGTGATCAAGGACAATCGTTTTAAACTAATCCAGCCGAACGAGCAGCTTTTCTGTCACATACGGACACAAAATATTGGACTGAAGGATGTCTTGATGTGTATTTAATCCCACAGAGGAGTGATTGATTGACTGATCAGAGATCAGTGATGGTGGTCTTGCTCTCAGACTGCTGAATAAAATGTTTTTTTTAGTGCCTGTTTTAAAGGCTCTTTCTGCCATCTAGTGGTGGCTGTGTGGAACACATGAGTTTTGGCATTAATACTGCTCATCCTGACATGTACACTTTTCCCTTCCTGTGATCACCTGAGGGACACCTGAAGGAAACTTTACTCACCAGGTCGTAGATCTGATTGGCCAGCTGAACTTTCTCATCTGCATCTTCCAGAGCTTTGTAGTAATCCTGAGACACACACAGGGGTCCAGTCAGGTCTAACCCATCCTCCAAATACACACACACACACACACAAACACAAACTCTGAGACTCCGCCTCCTCTGACCTTTTTAATGACCTCCATCTGCTCCTCCCTCCACTCCGGTTTGTTCTTCTTGGCATTGACGAAGAACTCGATGACCTTCTGCTCCAGCTGATCTGTGGCGTCTGAAAGAACAAACAGGAAATGAGAGAAACCACGAAAACAGCCACAGAGGGTCAACTTAAACAGGAAAAAGTGTGTGATATTACAATATTTTAATCACCCTCATGTCTAACATCTGAGCCTGAGGTGGGCCTGCCATCTTCAGGTTCACATTTCTCTATAGCCCCTTTTCCACCGCTGGGGTGCCGGTGCCAGTATTTGAACCATTCAGCAGTTTTCCCAAAACAAACGCACTCGGCCAAAAAACGGCTTCAGCTCAGGCCCCCAAGCTAGCTGGTCTTAAACCAAGAACACGTGACCAAAGTGGCAGAAGGGCACGACGGTCATCTGAACAAAGTCTACCGCTATTTCACTGCATGGTGTGTATTACATGAGAAAAGCGATGCGATTTTGACGGCTGTGAATCAGGTTGGGCCCTAAGGCTGAACTTGCTGCTTTGTATCAGTTCATATCACAGATAAATCAAATCAGAATCAGCTTTATTCGCCAAGTATGTTTTCACACACAAGGAATTTGTTCTCGGCTGTTGTTAGCGCTCTACATTTTTACAAACAACACAAATGTAGACAGACTATGTAAACAATGTCCACATTCACTCAACAGAATTTGCATATGTCCAAAAATAGGAATATAGTGCAAGGCTGCAGGATGATACAGCCTATATAAAGTGCAGTGTGGCAAGTAAACAGCAGTTCAGTTTTAGTTCTTGGTAAGTTTGATGGCATTTGGAAAGAAACTTTTGCAGTGTCTGATTGTGTGTTCAGGGTTCTAAACACAAAGTGCGTACTTGTCGTAATCGCTGTCTGTTTACCTCTGTGCTGCACACAGACGCTGCAGTAAGTTTGTTTGGACCGTAAAATGTTTTTGCAGCACAACAGCTGTTCTTCTATGTTTGTGCCCTTTTTGTCGATTACACTGTTCTGTGATCGTTTGGAGCTGAAATTGAAAGGGTTGAAGAGTTAACAGTCAAAAATTCGTTCTACAGCTTCATTATATTTTACAGTCGATATGAAAAATCTAGGCGAGGAAGAAAATTGCATCATTTTTCTGTGTTCCAAGCTTAATAGCTACATACTCATTACAGTTACAGTATTTTTGACTGCAAAAATTAAAAATATAGCTTGCTATCTTCACAAAGAGACCAAACTTTTGCATGTACTCCAAAGAGTTCAGGAACAGCAGCTGATTTAATGTGGGTATCCTTTTTCAGGCCTTTTTGCTGATTTCAGAGCCGCCAGTTAAGGGGTTAAAGAAAGAAGGACCAAATGTGAGCGCTGACAGCCACAACTGTAGGTGACCTTGTGGATGGATGTTAGTGCCCCTGTCAGTAACCCTGTGGTCCAATGCCGGTGGCCCTGCAGATGGATGTCAGTGACCCCGTGAGGAACCCTGTGGTAGGTACTTCCACAGTACCTACCACCTACCTCCAAGAACAGCGTCACAATCTGGGACAGTATTTCCTGTGACCTACCGCCGCATCATGCTTCTAAAAAGCCGAGGTATCCCAGCCTCATTTTCACAACACTTTAACCAGATTGCAAAGAGCTGCAGGTAGTTTAAAAGTTGAAATTTTGTCATTTCAATAATGTCTGTCCAAGAAAAATCTGATAATTTTCACAGATTTTAAGTGGAGTACTGAAAAAATGTGTCATTTTCCAACCCCCCACCACCCAAACCCTACCTCTGACACAGTAACCAATGCTTTATGTGTGTTTATCAGGTTCATGTCTGAAATGCATTCCTGCACAGGTCTTAATGTGCCACAAACATTTTAAATTGTAATAGTGTTAATTGACAGATTTGGGTGAAATTCCATTCACCCCTAAAGGCTAAATGGACAAACTATCCATGCAATAGGTCCATCCTAACAATTTTATCAAAATTGGTCAATTTTCATTTTCTTTACCCATTTCGGCCATCTTTTGGCATGGGTCACAAAACTTCCTATGTATTTCCAATTAAAACGAAGAGCCAAAAAAACGCACAATTTTTTCCGCTTAATTTGACATGTCTTTGCTCAGGAATGAGATGTAACCATTATTCAAATTGCAAATTGTTCACTGAAAAAGGTTCTACAATATGGGATTATAATCATAAAGGAAGGGTTCAACTTAAATTTTCATGGGAGTAGCTACCTGCCGTCGGTTGCTGCGCTTCAGTCTCGTGCTGGTGTCTGCCGGTTTCTCCTGCAGCCTCAGCCCGTTAGCTGCCTATGCTAACACGTGCTAACTAACTAAGCGCGGCTCAGGCGGTCACCGGCGGCGGGACGCGGCTCCGCTGCTCGTACACTCCCAGCGGGGATGCCCGTTTTGTATGCGCGCCGCGCCTGTCGCCGGTGTGGTGTGGCAGATGTGTGTTGCCGTTAGCGGCGGGGTTGTACGTACTCTGAACCTGCAGGTCCATCTCCCTCATTTCCGTAAACCTGTCGCGGAGATCCATGGGTAGCTGCTCGATCACTGCCAGGAGAAGAAAAGGCGGTTACCTGCTAGCACGGCTAGGCTAACGACCGGAGTGCCCCGGCCGATAAATAACACAAATTTTAACGCACAACACAGCCCCAACATACGGCTGCCGCTTCGGACCAGTCCCATACTCACTCTCAAGGTAGTCCTCCAGGTACAGCATCGTGTTTAATTTGGGGTTTCCACGGTTTACAACAACAATTCACTGCTTTCAATATGGCGCCGCTAGACACCGTCTGCTCAGAAAAAATACCACGAAAAAAAGGAGGTCACAGAGGGTGTCGTAAACGGCTGCCCGCCCTCTGATTGGTTCAAATGTGGGCGGACGTTGACGAAAGATCATAGCACAGATGCATCAGGGGGGTTGTATTTTAATGTGTGTTTATGTCGTTTGCGCAGTAAAATTATCCTCTATTTACTTATTTATTGTTTATTTGTTTACAAAATAAAATGCGAGTTTCGGGACTAAAGTCTGCTGTAATTAAATTTTAAAAAATGAAATAATTTTTTTACATGAATGTAAGTGCTTGGCTGTAGTTTCATTTCTACTGTATTTACACATGGAGCTTTTTTATTAACCCAGCGATGATGAAACGTGAAATTTTGATTAGGAACTTTTACTTTTGTTGAGTGTTTTTTTTTCTTTTCCGCAAAACTGTGTGGACAAAAAGTACTAAACAAATAGCAAGAAAATACTCTGTCACCATTGCTGTCCAGATATTTTTGGTCATGTATTACATATTGTACTCGTGCTGCGGCTGCATGGACTAGTTTAGTTAAAGTATGTGGACAAACAATAAAAGCTGTGTGCTATTTCTGCCCACATACTTTTGCATTTTTACACATATTCAGCTTTTACTTATTCAAATAAACCCACAATTTATGCGACTTTAGTTATTCATAAAGGGAACAGTGAATCTCTTTTTTTATGATCATATATTATTGATCATTTTAATATCAATACTGTAGCAAGTTTTTGTCTACATACCTTTGGACATATCCAGGCATTATCGTGCGTGTACTTTTGGTAACAAGTCTGAGGACAGAAACCGAGCAAACAGCCTAAATGAGCAAAATTATGTGGACACAAACAACATGTTGCACTGCGCTTGCGTGGTAGTATGTGTCCACATACATTTGGTCATTTTTCTCTGCGTGTGTTGTGTCCGGCAGTCCCCGAGTATTCTGTAATAATAATAATAATAATAAGTGCAGAGTCATAAATTATATGGACACAAATTACAAGGTAGCCTTAAGTTTTTGTCCGCATATTCGTGGCCAAAGACGCAACGCCGTAGAGATCTCCAAAAATATGTGGACAGCCACTCCAAGCCGCGTGCGGGTGCGTATGCGCGCGTGTGTACGTGTGCGTGTGTACGTGTGTGTGTTTCCTCTCTGCAGCTCCATCCTCTCCACACTCGGCCTGCTGACCCCGCGGTTCTTCGGCTGGAGGCGGACACATTCCTCTGTCCTCCCCCAGGACCCCCCTGAGGGGGTGGAGGGAGGGACGCTGCTGCTGCTTCTGCTGCTGCTGCACGCATTTAATTAGTGGAAGAAGAAGCAGCAGCAGCGGGAGGAGCGCACCGCCCTGGGCTCCGGCTACCAGTACTCCGGACTTCAGCTCGACGGTTCGGAGTTTTACGCAGCCGCGGAGGTCTGACGCGTTCCATGCAAATCTTTGGAGCTGTGCAGATCCGAAGGAGCTCTGTGAACGTCTGCGTTGTAGTTTTGGTTGGATTTGTACGAGTTCAGTTTGGATCTAATAACAGACGGACACCCCGCCTCCTGAAGCGTGGATCTGTGTGGAAATGCGTTTTGAGCTCGAGCCGCGCTAAGTGAGCGATGATTGGTTTGGACAAGTCAGCGCCGCACACTCCATCACCCCGGAGGGGCTGAAGCAAAGTAAGAAAACACCTGTTGTGAAAGTTTCCTAGAGCTTCTCACGGATAAAGCCGAGCTGCTAAAAGGAGACGCCGGACGGAGCCGAGCCATAGACGCGCAGGGAACGGAATGCGAGTTTTACGCACGGAGCAGACGCAGTTCCTGAGTGATAATCTCTGCGGCGCTCCGTGTTGTGTGTGTGCAGCGAGCATGTTGCCATGGTGCCCCGGGCTCAGATGAGCGGCGCGGCGGAGCTCCGGTCGGGATGGCTCGGGAGGACGCGGTGAGGTGTCTGCGCTGCCTGCTGTACGCGCTCAACCTGCTGTTTTGGGTGAGAGGAGCGGCGGAAACGAGCACGGGCATCCTGCCAGATCACATGACAACACGTCTTTATCAATTTATTGATCAATGATTGATGCAGAACTATAGTCCCCAACATTCAGGACAGGAAAAACACCACACGCGTGACCAGCGCCAAACCTAAACGCGTTCAGCTCGCTGTGCCACGATCACGTGGTTAGCCCATCACACACAGGAACAGGGACGTGTGCGATTGGTTGCATCAGACACATGAAAACATGTAGAATGACAGCATCAGTGCCTGAGAGGCCGTGTAGGCTGCAGATTTTTAGCTGCTTTACATGAAACATTAAATGTTCAGCCCACGAAATAGACCTGTGCATTTATATGGCGTGAATTATTAGATATCACATGTGCAGTGACGTGTGAGGCGGACACTGCAGTGACTGGAGCCTCAGCACAGCTGCAGTGAAAGTCCGCTCTTTAAAGTGTGGAGTGCAGTAAAAATGTGAAGTTAAAGAACACAGAGAAGGTTTGGAGTGAAGGTCGAGGCAGCGTGTTTCCCATTCTGAGGTGTTATTTGTAGGCAGCAGAAATGGATCCATGTGTTTATTTCTGTGTGTTTATTTCTGTGTGTGTCCAGCTGATGTCAGCATGTGTGCTTGGAGTGGCAGCATGGATCAGGGACTCTCTGAACACCGTCCTGACCCTGACGGCCCACACCAGGTGAGTCCAGGCACACGCACAGAGCTCAGGTATCAGAAGCAAACCAGGTGATGACAATTAACAGCTTGAAGATAGTTTTAAATCAGCTTCATCTGACATATCCTCTGACCCCATGTGCACACGCCCTCCCTGATTGCTCCACAGACTCCGACTGAAGATGTTCCTGAAATGTGAACAGTCCAGATGTTGCTAAACAGCTGTTTTTCTGGAGTTTATTGAGACATGTGCTGAGCTCAGAGAGTGGAGCAAACTGCTGGGTTCATAACAAGTGTGTGACTGTGTGTGTGGTGCAGGTTGGAGGAAGCTGCTGTCCTCACGTATTCTCCAGCTGTCCACCCCGTCATCATCGCTGTGTGCTGTTTTCTCATCATCGTGGCCATGGTGGGATACTGTGGCACGCTCAGATGTAACCTGCTGCTGCTCTCCTGGGTACGGCTGTTAGTCTCTGCATCATTACACAATCTTTATATTAGAATCACAAAGCCTTTACTGTCATCACCTGCTGAGGGGGCAGAAACTGGGTCATTTCAGATGTGCAAGAAGTGCACATCTTTGATTTAGTTCACATTTAGCAGGAAACACTGAGTTCCGGGTTACACACATCTGGAAATTCCCAAAATTAGGAAGTCCTGTAGTCACAGAGAGTATACCGATGAACACTTTGTTTGACCTTAGCGAGCGAATTAAAGCTGCACCCTGTGCACACGTTACACTTTGTTCCCCTGTTAGCAGCTTATTAGCTGCGTAATGGTTCTGACACTGAGGCTGGTACGATGCTGCAGACACCCACGGTCCCAGGTCCCACGGTCCCAGGTCCCACGGTCCCACGGTCCCACGGTCCCAGGTCCCACGGTCCCAGGTCCCACGGTCCCACGGTCCCACGGTCCCAGGTCCTGACAGGGTTAAAGCAGGCCGGGAGCTGGAAGCTCAAAGCTGGTTCAGGTAAAGAGTGAACCGGAGCAGATTTTTCACTCTAAGTGATCGAAACTTTGGTTAACAACAGCAGCGTTTTCTGAACCTGAAACGTGATCAAGGATTCAAGGTTTTTTATTTGCCATCTGTGCATGAATCAAAGTCTAGAGCCATTGGAATTTTTTGCGCAGAGCTCTCTCGTAGTCCAAGTCTAAAGAATGGAGCAATAAGTATAAAAATAGAACAAAGGTGATATAGAAATTAAAAAAATATCAATATCGATATCAAATCAACTGTTGAAACTATATACAACCTTAGGAGGTCGAAAGGATAGAAGTTTATGCTATAAATGATAAATTATGGATGGTGATATGTGTGGAGAGGACAGCGGATGGTGACAGTAATAAATAAATCAGACAGACTGAAACCTCATTTTCCTCTAAATGAGACAATCCTCCGGTGAGACGCTGAGCTCTGATTCATGTGCTGAGCGTGAAGAGGGCAGACTGCACCTGCATATGTACCACCTGTCGTAACAATGGAGGGAAGGGTTAACCTTAGTCCGGATTCTGGGATAAGGGGAAATGGTGGCAGCAGGTGTCCTCCAATCACACCTGAAAGGAAGGTGGCAACTGCCCCCCACAGAGGCCACACTGTCTCCCTCTGACTGTGTATGATTGCGCCGGCTTTTGATCCACATCACCTGTCTGCTGGTCTCTGAGTGGGCGGGGCCAGGTGTCAGGTGTCCCCATTGTCTGTGAGAGGTGATAAGATTATTCCCTGAAAGATGAGTCGCTGAGAGAGGGAGTCCCACACGGGAGAGAAACCCACTGAACCAGCACCAACACACACACACACACCCCTCAGTCACCTGTGACACGCCTGTGAGATCACATGATAAGAGAACCTCCCCTTTTCCTCTCCTAGTGTTTGTCATGTTTGTGATCAGCAATAAAAGCATGTTCAGAGTTAAAATATATGCAGACTTCATACATCAAAACAGATTTTATAGCCACACTTCAGCACACACCTGCACACACACCTGCACACACCTGCACACACCTGCACACACACCAGCACACACACCTGCACACACCTGCACACACCTGCAGACACACCAGCACACACACCAGCACACACACCAGCACACACCAGCACACACACCTGCACACACCTGCAGACACACCAGCACACACACCTGCACACACCTGCAGACTGGATTTTCTTCTTCTTCTGTTTGTGCGACAGTGCAGAGTCAAAACATCATCAACAAGCTTCAGTTTAACTATCAGACTAAACTCTCGTCATTGCCTCCTGTGTTCCAGTACTTCGGCAGTCTGTTGGTGATCTTCTGTGTGGAGCTGGCCAGTGCTGTTTGGACCTACGAGGAGGTGAGCTTCATTTTTCCCAGCATCATCTGAATGCGTCGCAGTCAGACATGCAGGAAAAGAAGCAGGATGCATGGATGCAGATCTTTAAACAGATCATCAGAGCAGATAGAATTACAGCTGATTCTAATTTCTTTATTTCAGTGCTGAATTATATCTTCATGCTGTCGTACTCAAACAGTTTTGTGCTATGAAGCGAAAGCTTCCTGACTAACATTCAGCTGCTGACACAAACTGGACTCAGCAGCTCGACTCAGCTCTAAGAATAACCACAAATGTCAGACGTGTCCGGCTCGCTGCTGCAGAGCAGCTCCTCTTTCAGCGCCGCCATGACACACATCAAACCCACCTGCAGACGCCCTGGGCACAGTAATCAAGTACATCTACTCCAGTATTGCAGTGTCCTTCACCTGCATCACATTAAAGATGTGATCACAGCGTAAATGAAACCTGTTATCAGAGGTTAAATCTGCTGAGTGAGATCAGAGGAAACCTGCTGGCTAACACGGGCAGGTAAGCAGCTCGCAGAGGCTGCAGCACATGTGAGGTTTTCCAAACTTCAGCAAACTAACCAATCAGATTTCAGTGTTTCTGTAAATCCATAATGTTTGGTTTTGAATGCTGTCAGTGAGGCAGCAGCAGTTTGATGATCCCGGTTTGGAAGTCTGACCTCAGGCTCCGTTTATCTCTCAAGCTGTGTGAGTGCCTCAGCTGCCTGCAGGGGGTTGTGGGTATTGTAGTGAATGGTTTCTTATCAGCAGGGCAGACCCACACACACCTGTATGTTTGTCCCTCAGGGGGTGTCTTTGTGACAGAGAGAAGGCTCGGTCCATGTCAAATATTGTAAAATAAGGTGTGAGTGTCTCACAGGAACACAAAGGTGATGTTTGCAGTGGAAAACAGATGCGGAGTCCACAGAGAGGACCGTGAGGGTCACAGACCACATCGAGAACCCAGATCTGTGCAGTTTAATGAATAAAATATGACCAGCTGTGATGCAACAGTGCAGTAACTGCCACAGCGAGCGGGAGATTACTGGGGCAGGCCAGAGCCCAGCAGGCTGAATAAAGTGACAACTATACATTTAGAGGCTAAATCAGAGTTTCCTTTATGACTCTGTGAGCTGAGCTTTGTGTCTGTGAGCCATCAGGATCCAAACGAGGGCGACTGGTTTCCCAACCAGAGCACGTGTTTATCAGTGAGCCGCTGCATGGAAAAATGTTCTGTTGAAGATTAAAGGTCTGGATGTAACATTGATCTGCTGTCAGAAGGTCAGAGTGAGGCTCAGTGTGTGTCTGTGTGTGTGTGTGTGTGTGTTCAGCCCTCAGTGCAGCGCTCCGACATGATCAGCCTGAAGTCTCGGATGCCAAATTACGGCCTGCAGCGTTACCAATGGCTCACACACACCTGGAACAGCTTCCAGACCGAGGTAACACACACACACACACACACACAGACACACACACACACACACAGACACACACACACACACACAGACACACACAGACACACACACACAGACACACACACACAGACACACACACACACACAGACACACACAGAAACACACAGAAACACACACCTGGAACAGCTTCCAGACCGAGGTAACACACACACACACACACAGACACACACACACACACACACACACAGACAGACACATTATCTCAA
>VUQJ01035989.1:0-10181 GCA_015108635.1 Andinoacara biseriatus
GGGATGTGTGTAGGGGGGGGGGGGGGGGGTCTGATTAGGGTATTTTGGTATTTTGTCATTTTATGGTAAGTTCAACTGTGAATATTCACATGCCAGCAAATTAAAAGGCGCTTTGGTCAGTGGGACTTTTTTCTTTACTTTAAACCAGTGGTTGGCAAAATGTGGGCTGCAAATGTACTGCAGGTGGTCCAGAGTAATAACAGAAATTCAGTTTGAAATTACACACAAGTATGCATAGTTACATATTTATATAAATGTATTTATTTATATAAAAAGTGAATTAAAACTGGTAATAGGGGTTGGTTAGTTTGTGATGTTGCTTATTAGTCTGACCTACATTTACTGTTATTGTGTTGAAGTTTGTGTCCCAATGGCAAGTGGGTCACATACTGGCATTAGCAGTTTACATATGCCTGGGAAGTATTAGCAATTTATAGTGAACAGCCTGTGTTGTTTATGCTTTTTGAATCAAAAGTAAATACATCACTTTCTCCTGTATTTTGATGAGAGTGAAGACAGGCTTCTAGCCAGGAAAATTTCACAGTCTGCCGCTATCGGACGACTGGGGAGGATGGGGGGCCCCATGGGAATTTCTGGTTTTTAAGTGAGGTGCAGTACTCTTTACTTTGCGAACCACAGCTTTAAACAATAATAAAACCCACATCACACACTACAGCCATTTTGCAGCAATGAACTTTTCTCAGATTTATCAGACGGAGGTGAATGTGAGAACTCAAATGTCAGAGGCATTGGGATCAGACATTGGCGGGTCTTTAGCCTACCAGTTCCTGACTTCAAAGTCTTGTGTGATGCTGGATTATTCGAACATCATCTCAATCTGCAGCCACTGACTTTACCGCTAGTCAGCTGCCTGCGACGCACACTACGCCACCTCACCTAAAACCACACAGAGTATTCTCAGTTTTGTGAATGTGTCTGTTTCTTGCTCTGTCCTAAACAACTGCAAAAAACATCTCGACCGTATTTTAAATTATTACATGTTCATGTGTGAAAATCATGTTTTCACAAATGCAGTGCAGCCTGGATGCTGCAGTCTCAAAGCTAGCTTCTTAGTATAGGGTCCATGTTACTACACACTGTGAATTATAGGACTATGTGAGTGGGAGCATCATTTCTCCTGCATGGGGGCCATCATCTAAACCTGATTGATTATTTCCAGTAGTGAGAACCAGTCCAACGAAGGCTATCTGCTGTTGTGTGTTACATGTGAGAAAGTGGCTTAAATCTTAATGTCTGGTGAGTTTTTTGCTCTTTCTGATATAAAGTATGCACTGAAGTTTTTGACCTCTAAAGAGTGCTGTGATGCAGTTTTTTGATGCCTGGTCACTTGCGTGCTATGAACATAAAGGGACAATCCCAGTGCTAACAAAACTAACACTGTTGAATGATCAACAAGTGGTGCTAGTGAGCCAAGTAAAGGAACAAGACTGCAGTGAACAATACAGGATTTAATATTTGAGAAAACTTGTTTTGATTGTTTTATGAGTTGTATTATTGACCTCGAAACCACGAAAATACACACACAACATGACCTTGCTTGTTCATGTACAACGTGCCTTTTAAATACTAACTGTACCATTAGATACTTTTTTTTTTCCAGCTGCAGTTAGACTATATTTGTATAGCACTTGTTGATTGAACTTCTCAGAAATTTGATTTCTTACATGTGGTGGTGTATAAAGTATACAGTGTCCGGATAATGATTGATACTCATGGAGAGTTTGCTTTTCTTAAAGTTTGTGTGAGATAATTATTTTTAATGTGTTAAAAAAATTAATCAATCAAAAAAGCAGCATGAGAAGCACATCTAGTGGTGGCACCCGACAGTTTTCATTGTTTTTAACACTAAGTTTCACTAAACTAGAAGGAAGCTCTTTGGATGTTATGATTTAGTCTTCTCCATAGACACCATCAAAGATGGACATAGCTACTGTGGTGTCACTCATTGTTTTTCTCATTACTAGTTCAGTGTTTTGAACACAGATATGACGAGAAAGGGACAGGTCTGATTGTGAGCCTGTATGCTCATTGGCCAGTGACATGGCAGTCTTTTACACAGGTCTATGGTCTTCTCCAAGGGCTTGCTGAAGGAACAACAGCATAAGCAGGAGTAACCCACACACTGGTTGTTCCAGATATTTTTGACACTGGCCCCTAGTGACAGTATACAGCTACAACATGTATACCAGAATCTACAAAGCTGTGCAGCTCAGTGAAATATAAAGATTATAATACAAAGACATCTTACTGCTAATTACTGGGCCTATAAATTAAAATGTATTCTGTGCTCTCTGAGCTCTCTTTAATTTCTGAACATGAATTGTGCTGAGGAAAGATGAATAAGTTTCATAATCAGTGTGTTCAAGGATCTCTTTGCCAGGAGTTTTGTTGAATTTGGACCGACCAGTTTCCTTTGGGTTAGTCTGTGCAGATCGCGTGAAATCCAAAACCCTACTAGATATTACTCATGTTCCAGTCAAACACAGTGAAGAGCTGTTTAAATAACCATTGTCTACTTACTGTGCTTTTTTTGTTTGCTGATATTGGAGAGCTAAATGTGGTCTGCATTGATTCATTAGGGGGCTATCAGCTTATTGATCAGACCTGATTGATGTGAAGTTTGGCCAGTAGGCTGAGTGATTAAATGATAATTGCTTGCATTTGTGGGTCTGTGTGTTTTCTGCAGACGCGGCTGTGGGAGGAAGAGAAAAGGGACACCCGTGAAAGTCTTTGTTACACCCACTGAGGAAGAGAGCGTGCCTGAACACAGGTTCAGCCCAGGTGTGTGTTTGTGTGTGTATATGTGTGTCTTATTATTCTTACAGCAATCAACTGTGCATGTGTGTATTCCTGTTTGTGTGTGGTATGTGCTTGTGCATCTGTCAGTGTGTGTTCCTGATTGGTGTGGGTGCAGACCATGTTTAAGTGAGTATGACCTACTTTTGTGTGTGTGTGTGTGTGTGTGTGTGTGTGTGTGTGTGTGTGTGTGTGTGTGTGTGTCCTTGTGCACTTGTTTGTAATCCTTTTATACTAACTGTTTCTGTGATCTCAGGTGAACGAAAGGAAGCAGGAGAGAATAAACGTCCCACTCTGGACGGTCCTTTCTACAATACTGAGCCTGCTCCTCACATCTGGTGAGTGTGAATTAGCGTGCTTCGAAAAACTGCTGTATGTAGTACTTCTTTTCTGTCTTTTAGAAAAAAAAATCTTAATTCAACTCAAAATTCACCAATCAGAATTCAGCATCTATAACATCTGGGAAGCTGGACTCTGGGCATCTATTGTTTTTATTTTCTTTTTTTTAACTAGATGTATGATTTAAATGATTGATGAATTATAAATACAGGCAGAAAAGTGTCTTTCCAATCCTAAAAAATTAGGGAAAAGTTGAGTAAAGCATAAGGACAGATCAGAATAATACCAACATTATTATTTCTAATGAAGGTGAATTTTACTTTCAATCCTCTACCTTCTTCATCAGTGGTCCATCAGAGCAGGCTCATGACAAAGTCTCCCCTGGATCCAAGACCAGCTCCTTCTCAGCCTCTACACCAGCTTCATCTCCAGCTGTTTCCTCAGCTCCAACCCCAACGCCTGTCCCTGCTCCTGCCCCAGCCTCTGCTGCTTCAGCTCAGGCGCCCTCTTTAACCCCTGCATCCACAGCTCCAGCTGCTCCGACAGCCTCCGCTCCTGCTCCGACAGCTAGCTCCTTCCCGCCCTCCCCTAACTGCCGTATCCGGGAGGTCCACTGCGGTAACCAGGTGCGACTGGTCGTTATTGCCATTCGAGACATCACCAAGGGGGAGGAGATCACTGTGGACTACAGCCTAACCGAGTGGGGAGAGAACCTGGTCAGTGGTCATTTACATACACAGATGTTTCTAATATCCCATTTGTCCATATCATTAACCCCACATTTGTCCTTGTTGATATCAGGCGTAGCATAGACAATCTAACAATGCTGAAAACCTGATGAAATGTCAGAGCTCAGTTACAGTTTTGCTCTAGTGTTCATCAGTCTCTCAGGGAGAAATTAGTTTTAAAATATCTCTCCGTCAATAGAAGCCAGAATAGACCACAACACAGTGTAGAGACAGGACATTTTGTTTTGATTGAACAGAGCTGGTCATGTTTGCTCTCTCTTTACAGCTCAATCATCTACTCAGCCCAACCTTTAACAAAACAGTGTTTTTGTGCATACATAAAAAAAACTCCCCGAAAAGAGGATCTGGACTTACCCCAAAGGAAAACCACCACATTAAAAACATAATCTGGGGCACCCAGGTGGCTCAGTGGTGAAGCAGGCGCCCACTTGTATATCCCACGTTGCGGCGAGGGTTCGAGTCCTGGCCTGTTGCTAGCTTGCCCGTGTGTCTTCGCCTGTATCTTTCCCTCATTTGCTGTCTCCTTCTACTGCAATAAAGCCGCTGTGGCCAAAATTTTTTAGTTTTATTTATTTAGTGGTCAGAAATGACAGACTTCTGTTAAATAAGGTAACAAAGGCTCATAATGTATGGGCCAATCATGTTTCTTATATGCAGTCATTCCCCAAGAGCCCCTTTTGAGACTGCATATAAAGGATGGACTTTAGTAAATATAAACCAAACCAACAGGCGATGCACAGTGACTGTTTCAAAGTCTCGAGCTTCGCATTGAGCATGTTGAATGAGGGGTCCATTCATCCATCCATCCATACATCCACCCATCCATCCGACCATCCATCTTTCTTTTGTTTATCCAATTTAACTTTAACTTGCATGATAATTTAAAACGTGAACCATTGTGTTGTATTTAATGAAACTTGAAAACTAGCAATTAAGACCATAAACTCACCAAGAGAGTGTTTACTAGGGTCATAGATCAAAAGAAAAGCAGGGTGTTTAGCTAATAGACTTCTGCACAGCTTGACTTCTTATTGCAACTGAAAAAGGGACCCCCTGCTGGCCAAGAAAGAATGCAGGTATATGCAGGCACTTATTTCAGCTGTGGAGACCAAACCATCTTTTATATACACTCTTTGGCTGAAACCTTCTTCTAACCTCAACTGCAAATTCAATGTTCAATCCAAACCTAATCACTGGTTTGGGATACGGAGAGGAAAGCGTACATTCACAATGTGAATATCACTGATGGCTTCAGATAGGCAACCATATGTATATTGAAATTTTTGGATCAGCGTCAAACGTGTACGTTTGTCTCTCTCTCTCTCACACACACACACACACACTCTTTCACACTACCCACCGCATACGCATTCATGCTACACACACAGTTTAAGCAAGGCATGGCGTTACCATGGTGATGGTTGAGCTCCAGCTTGCTTTCTACCTATAGTGCTTAAGCAACAGTCACCATGGTTATTACATGACATCTGTTCCTTTAATGGATCTCATTAGATCAGATCAATTTATTCAACAAGATGATGATACCAGAATCCACTTAAGAAAATTAAATTGACAAAAATTGAGAAATTGACATCAGTGGTTGCAGTGGAACCAAGGCTGCTCACATTCTTTTAGGCTTTTGTTATTGGTTAATTGATCTGCTCTATACCCAGCATTCCAGCATGATTTATAATCCCATTTTAATTGCTCATGAGAAGCTGACAGTGTTTGAACGTAGGTCTGTTTGAACGTCTTTTGTTTAGCTTGTTAGTGGGAGTTTTGGCGTCATAATCAACCTTTGTGCTTCGGGCCAACTGTGGAGGGGTGTCCTCCTGCTCTCTGAGTGACAGCTGAGTCTGATTGCAATGGCAAACATTAATAAGAAGCGTGCCGACTGTTTTAATGTGAGTGCTCTGTGTCCCGCAGGGTTTTCGTGGTACTGTGTCTCCAGGGCACCACGAGTGCAACTCTGACACCGAGAACAACAATATCAAAAAGGTAAAAGAAAATCACCACTTGGTTCCTAAAAGCACAAAGTGAGAAAAAAAAGCAGCTTTCTAAGACATTACACAACATATATAGTTTCTAGGTGGAAGGGGCTGTTTTTTGAAGCTCAGGGAGGGAAAAGCCCCTTTCATTTTTCATGTAGACACTCTTGGAGCACGTAGCCCATGGCTGTGGCTGGCATGAAAATCTCTCAATCATAACTTAAAGCTTTACAAAATATGTGGTGCTTTGACAAAAAGTCGGAGCTTGTCTCTATAACATCTTCCCTTGAGTTTCTTACTGAATTAAAAGTTCAGAAAGAAACTAAATATTATATAAAAAACGTGTTTAGGAAATTGAAAGCCTAATTACCAGCTTGCATAAACTTTAACATTCTGTGTTGAGTTTAATAGCATTCAGCAGTTTTGACAGCAGACTTCTTCCCACTGCTCCAATTTGCACCACAGCCATTTTCTCCTTCATAGAAGAGCTGCAGGGTGTTGTGGGTAGTGCAGTATTTAGACCTGTCAGCCACACCCAAATAATGGGCAGAGAAAATGTGATTTGCTAGGAACAAAAGATTAAATATTTAAAAATGACATTAAACCAGAGGATCACTACATAAGAGTACCACAGGTATTTAAAATGAATAGGTAATTAAATGTGAATACAGAAAGAGGAAACTTTCCTCTTTTTAACCTGCCTCACACTCAGTGATTGTGTTGGTTGTCTGTTTGTATATTACTTTCTAAATATGAATGAGTTCCTTTGCTAAATGAGTTTTTTTTTATTATCAGGGTATTAAATAATACAGTGACAACAGTGTGACAGTGCCACATTACTCCTACACCTCCCCTGGTGACTTTTCCCCCCTGTTTATTAGTTTCCTGCTTATTAGTTTTGTTTTACTGTTATAGTATTTTCTGCAAAAAAAAAAAAGATGCACTAAAACCCTCTATACAATACAGGGCCAAACATCAAACAGATAAGCTGATAAACATAGTGGAGTATATGGTAAATGATAAATGGATTCTACTCAGAGCACTCTTTGCTTGTAGCGCTTTTTACTACAAGCCTCATTTACCCGTTCACACACATATTAATAAAGTGCTTTATTTCATGCCTTAAAGTGCTTTTTCTAAGAACACACATTAACACTCCAGTGGGAATTTGAGGTTCAGTATCTTGCCCAAGCACACTTTGACATACGGACTGGAGGAGCAAGGACTCAAACCCCCGACCCCCAGTTACTTCCCTACCTTCCGAGCCACAGCTATCCCTATACAGCAGCATTTTCTTTAGTAGTAGATAGAGACCAAAAACAGAGCTGACAGAGAGATGACTTTGGACCTAAATTAGATTTTCCGATATATACTTTTTGCAGGCTTAAGGAACAATTTAAAAGTAATTTCTCTGATAGCTTTACTTGACACAGAAAGAAATCTGATTCGTTGAAGTTTGACAGACCCTTCACTGTACGAGGAACTTTTATTTTAAATAAATACAGGAAATGCATTTGTTGCATCTGATAGTTATTTATTCCCTTCACACATCTAACATTTGTGGAGAAAAACTACAATACAATATAAACACAATGGTTAATGTGATTGTGATGCACTGTAATCCACTGATATTGGACTCAACATGATCATTATGATAACAGCTTCCTCCGTCCTCCTCTGGATAATTGTTTATCTTATATAAAAATGGCAAAATATCAAGTGTAAATCCTTTAAAGCAAAGCAACATAAGTGTGTATTGAAACTGCAAATGCTTAGTGTTGTGACAGCTTTTCACTAATCAGAGTGCCAAAAGTTAAACATATATTTAATTTTAATATATTCATGTGAGCAGTGACATTGAAGCTTTACAGGTATGAACTCTAGTGCTGCCAGTGAGTGATACAGTGGACAGCTGTGGAAAACTGGTGGAAGTAAGATACAAGTTGGGAAGATTTTTGCAGACAATCTGTTCAACACATAATATTTCTAAAAGGAAGAGAAAAAGTGTTCAGGTAGAAAAAAAATAAAGGTTATGAGATCCAAAAAGACTGAGCAGTTTGGAAGTGGACAACCTTTTGCCCAAATGTTTCTTTTTAATATTTAGCATTTTATTACTACTGTAAAAAAGCCTCAGGACAGCACTCTGTTATTGTCTTTCACTTCCAGGAGGATGAGCCGCTCTCTCTGACCACCCACCAGCAGCAGCGGCAACAACAGCAGCAGGATTATGTCACCCCATCTTGGTCCCTCTCCCCTTCGTCCTCACCCATCTCCCATTCTGATGGTAGCGATTCAGATGCTGGAGATGAGGACAACTCCAGCCCACGTGGCCGCGCGATACGCCGGCGAAAGAAGCGTCGCAGCACTCCTTCAAAGAAAAAGACCCCTCATCGGACCCCGCCTGGGCGGCCACCGCAAGTCTCCCCCTCCAGCGTTCCTCATCACAACCGTCCCTTTCCTTCGTCCCATTCTTCAGCGCAGTCCTCCCCTCCCTGCTCGTCTCACCCCACTTCTTCTTCAGCCAAACCTGTGTTCAAACCTCCAGGTCCACTGGCTTCCAACTCTACAGGCAGCCTCACAACAAATGTCTCCAGAGGAGGAGTTTCCATAGACTCCATGCGCCAAACCTGCGAGTACTGTGGACGCCACTTTCGCTCTCTGGGCCGCCACTTAGACAAACACCACGCCCACCAGCCCGATGTTTGCTCCGCCCTTGTCGAGCGCTACACGCAAATGCCCCGTCTGCAGGCACAGAACACAAACCCAACCACAACTCACACACACACACAGCAACGGTCGAAATTGTCACACACTACAGGACAGAGCCGAGGTTCAGATCTAGCACCAGGAGGTGTTCAGGATCTCTCCATGTCTCCGCCCACTCTCACGACAGGCAACCAATCCCCTGTTCCTTCTGGCAGAAACTCCACCCCTCCTGTGCTGACTCCTCCACGAGGACAGAATGCAGTGGCGGTGTCTGTGTTAAAGAGGAGCCCGCCTCCTGTGGCTGTGACACAGTCTAAGAAGGGAGCAATAAGTAAGCTTAAGAAAGAAAGACAGGTAGAAGAAGAGGAGGAAGATGTGAATGAAGATGAAGAGGATGTGGAGGTTGTGGAGGTGAAGAGACCCAAAGAGGAGGATGATGTAGAGCTGGTGTGCCCTCAGTCCTTCAGCAGCCAGTTGGCCAAAGAGATACAGCCACCAAAAGAAGAGGAGGATGAGGAAGAAGAGGAAGAAGAGGAAGAGGAGGAAAATGGAGCAATGGAGGTAGAAGATGAAAGTGGGACAGAAGATAAGGAAAAGGACTTGCTGAGGTAACTTGCTGTCTTCTCCTCTAATGTGAGTGAATTAGCTGATAATTTGTAGCCTGTAGTGTCAAAGATAAAACCGCTTTGAGTAGATCTGACTCACTAGATGTAGACAGTCAATTTAAGGCTGTCATTGGCTGCATATTTAATGCGGCAATCTCCTCCTGTATCAATACACGCTCGTGATTATTTTCAAAGATCTTTTTGCTTCTCAAAACAACAACTCCAAACTTGTTGATACTAGAATCTATAAAGAATTAGTCTTGTGTAGCCAGATCCACATCCAAAATTGGTATGATTAGCATAAAGGAGGTCAGAGTGTCATTTACCCTGTAGCAAAAAATAATGGATTCAGCCAAACTGTGCTGTCGTTGCAGCTCTGGCTATATGAAACAAATTTTCATCTGAGGCTAAAAACATTGACTATGAGTTTTCTTTATTCTGGTCAGCAAATGGCTGAAAGAGTGTAGACTGCATGCAAGAGTGTTGACAACAACATGTTGGAATTATTATGTGAACTTATAGTTTGTTTTCCTATGAGTTATCATATCTAATGTTTTCACAAGTTGTTTCTATATATTACTGTGGTTTCTTTTATTCTGATAGGGATATGTTTGTGAAACTTTTAAAGGAGCTGTCGAAGGAACTGCAGTCCTGTTCACATCCCCCACAGAACACACACACACACACACACACACAGAGAAATTCCTACAACAAAGGACACCTACTCACACCTCACACACATATGTAAATGAAGTCGGCATATGAAAGGGCAGACATCTAGGTTGCGTGAACTCACATAGGGTAAACTGGAAAAGTACTGCTGACTGTTGTAACTGGGCGGAAACACCAGTCATGTGACTTTCATTGTATGCATGTGTGAATAAAAGCTGCGGGAGGCGAAGATCTCTCCTGTGTGTCCTGGAGGACAAGGAGGACGGTGTCCCTTGCAAGTAAAATAAGAGTTGTGTTTGTTCCTT
>VUQJ01035990.1:0-10418 GCA_015108635.1 Andinoacara biseriatus
ATATCGAAAACTAAAATTGAAAAAACATTGTCGTTAATAATCAATAATAATAATAATAATAATAATAATAATTAAAAGGAAAAAACGATAACTAACTAAAATTGTATTGCGAGTTTACAAAACTAACTTTTATTTTCTTGTTAGTCATTTTTTTAAAGATTTGTGGATTGATATGAAATAATTTTTTTCTGCTCTCAGAGTTTAAGCTGGGAGTGCCGGGCAGCTGCGTGCATGCGTAGGCATGTGCGTACATGTGCTCACTGCGCAGGTCCATAAAGTAATGGCAGCGGTCTGCCGAGAAAGCAGCAGAGTCCCATATGGAGTACCTTTGACTGCGATAGCACAGATAGAAGCAAGTGTGTTGTTGTGGATGATGAAAATGTGCGGAACACTTCTCAGGAAAAAAAACACCAACATCAAAGTCCACCTGAGAAGCGCACAAAGCAGCTATGGAAACAGCTCTGATCCTACGAGGTAACCTGACGTGCACCTCTGGAGAAACGCGACTACTTGTCGGGTCCACGCAGCCCACAACGTTGTGATTAACCTGTTCAGTCATTGTGCGTTTCCGGCTACTTTTTGCCAGCTGCTTTATCAGTCAGAGAACAACAATCAGGAATAATAATCAAAGTATCAATATAAGGACTCACAAATGTCAGCAAATTCCTGGAGGGAGACTGCTGAAACTATTGGAATGGAAGTGAGGGAATGAAAAAAAACTGCCAAAAAACTGCACAAAGAGCGAGGACCCAAAAAAAGTCCCAGCCGGCACCACATATAAAACACCAGCACGACCACAAGGTAATTAACACACATAATCCAGCTACACAAGCATAAATGCTGACATGAGTTTGGGCCACTTCTGTAGGTTGTGTACAGAGGTACAAAGACCCTGAGAGTCTAATTAGGAGCATCTAACCAAGCATCTCCAAAACAGAAGCAGCTTCAGCATCAACATCAGGATGCAGCTGGATTTGACCTTTGACTCATTCAAAGAGTTTGTTTTTGTCAAACACCACATGTAGGTGCTGTTAATCTACTGCATTGATGCTGAAGTTTACTGTAGAATTTATTGAGTTTTGGAGCTCAATAAATTTCTTTGTTTCTCCCTGTTGATGTTCATGTGTGTCCTTAATATTACACACATTTAGCACGTAGTGCTGCTGTCTGAACAGTTGGTTGCTGCATATATTTCTTTAGGGTATCTTTGTCAAGTTTTTATTACACAATAGTAACTTTTGTGCCTTTAATCTTTCACCTGATTAAGTATGGTAGTATGAAAATACTAAAACTAATGTGCCGCGCCGGTGTTCATGCCAGTGCTGTGTCCGTTTCACTCAACCGGCGAAACCCTTAAGAACAGGCCTGCGTTTCCACCGGCTTTGTGAACTGATTCTTTACATATGAGTGTGGGCGGGTCCGCGTCTGGACACAGAAGCCAAAGGGCACAAATGTGGGAGAACACGCTCCCCTTTCTTGTGCCATTTTACAGTCTAAACAAAACTACTGCAGCCCCTGTGTGCAGCACAGAGATAAACCCAGACAGCAATTAAGAGCAAGATGACAAGTACGCACTTTGCGTCCTTTTATCTGTGATAGGAACTGATACAAAGCAGCAAGTTCAGCCTTAGGGCCCAACCCAAATTTTCACAGCTGTGAAAATCGCATCCCTTTTCTCATGTAAGACACACCACGCAGTGAAATAGCGGTAGAAAACTTTACGTCGAGATGGCAGAGTCATGCCTTTCTGCTGTTTGCATCACACATTCTCGGTTCGAGACCAGCTAGCTTGCAGGGCCGGAGTAGAACCTGTATTTCAGCTGAGCACCGAGTGCGTTCACGGTGGAAAAAACCCTAACCGGTTCAAATATAGGCACAGACACCCGGTCGGTGGAAAAAGGGCCTCTCAGGACATTACCAGATGTCCCTCTCAGGGACATCCCAGATTGACTCCGTCAGGAAGAAGGCCCAGCAAAGGTTGTACTTTCTGGGGAAGTTCTTCCTGCCTCAGGAGCTGCTGACCATCTACACCTCCATCATCCAGCCTGTTCTGTGCACATCCATCATTGTCTGGTTTGAATCAGCCACCAAGGAGGACAGGAACAGACTGCAACGGACAATCGGGTCTGAAGAGAAGATTGCTGTCGTCAACCTGCCCTCCATTCAGGACTTATACCAGCCCAGAGCCAAAATATGAGGCAGTCAGCATCACTGCAGACCCCTCATACAAACTCTACAGACTGTTTCCTTCCAGTAGACGCTACCAAGCTCTGGGTGCCAAAACTACCAGACACAAAAACTGCTTCTTCCCCCAGGCTGTCTCCCTGATCTCTCCATAACCCATCTGCCCTCCCCATGCTCATTTGCACAGCTACTGCACCACTTGTAATTTGCACGGTTGTACCACCTGTAAATAGATCCATTATTACTTGCACTACCTGCTGCCGCTGTTGTAACACTCACAACTGTGAATAGGATCGTATTGTATTTTTGTAGTGTTGTAGTATTTTGCCTCTTTCTAAGCTTTCAGTATAAAACATCCAAGAGAGAAAACAGCTGAAGCCAGATTTCTTGTAGGTCCAAATAATGGCAAATAAACTAGATTCTGATTATTACCCCTCTAGTGCACTCTAGTATACGCTGATTAAAAGGCATTCCATTTTTTAATTTATTTTTTAGTGTATTTGAGGAGACTGAGTAACAATGGGAACAGCTCCAGTATGGCTCTGTTCTATTTACTGGTCAAATCTAATATGTAAACAACCAAATCAATGAAGCCAAATACACAGTTTAAATCATCACAACTTGTTTTCTTTTGCCAACTTACAGACCATTAACTATGTGTTTAGCTTCACACCATGCATTGTTTTATATTGCAAGCCAGTTTCACAAATCAGCTGGCACTGTGTGGGAACTTGTCTTGATTTTTAGCCTGAAATGTTAGATTTTATTATGTATTAGGTTTGATTAGGTCTGCAAGCAGATCTGCCAACTGGCCAGAATATAACAGATCTTGTTGGAAGTTACGTGAATGTTTACTCACCGTCAATATTTAACCTACAAGATGCCAGCATTTGTGGTTAAAATACGCAGTTAAAAAACAAAAATCTTTAAAAAGTATTATAATCTCAATATGCTGCCCTGCATGGAGTTGAATTGCTGGGGTAATTAAATAATTTTATTTGTAGCACTTTAAGCCCAGAGGACAAAGTGCTTACAGCAGACATAAATAAAAACTGCAATTATAAATGAAAAACACAATAACAGTATAACACATGACTAAAAGCCAACCAAAACACCAT
This sequence comes from Andinoacara biseriatus, assembly GCA_015108635.1. NCBI lineage: Eukaryota > Metazoa > Chordata > Actinopteri > Cichliformes > Cichlidae > Andinoacara > Andinoacara biseriatus. The sequence continues at coordinate 3,303 of VUQJ01035990.1, forward strand.
ATGGTTGAAAAAGCAATCCGATTAGCTTCACTGCATCACATCATCTGACAGCTACGGCACACACCAACGCAATGAGCGAGCAGGAGAAGCAGTGCACAGAAATGGGGATGTGATTTCCAGGGAAAGAATCAGAATGGTGGCATATACACTGCAGACATGCAAATGGGTGTGCAGAGATTTCCTTACGAATCATAGAAAACAAAAAGGTGTCAGATGTTAGAAAATTACACTTCAATATACATGTAGATGCAGCAAGTTCTGTACATAAATGTAGTGTGGATGTTAGCGAGTGTAGCTCCAGTGTGTGTGAAGTGTGAAGCATAGCTCTCTGTTTAATGAACATCCTTACTCTGGAATCCACAGTATGTATTAAAGTTGCTGACTTTAGAATGACTAGAGTAAACTGAGGTGCCTCGAAAGGTTAAAACAAAGACTGCACAAAGATGGAGGAGAGGAGACAGATGCAGAAGGAAGAAATAGATAAAAGAAAGTAAAGACAGCTTGTAATAAGATGAAACAGAATTAAGAAGTGCAGGAGCGTGGCTTTGACGGAAGTTCTGGGCTTGCACCAGTGCCATGATGGATGGGTGAGGGTGGGAGGGGGTGCTACATGTTACTAGATCAAATGGGGGTCACCCACAGTGTAGTAGGCTTGGGAAGCTAAGGCAGCTTGTACATTGTGAGCAATAAGACACTGGCACTGATCCAAACTCTAATTATATGCACCATCTCTGCAGAATTAAGATTAGGAGGATTTAGACCCGTCTTGGGAACACTGACAGACAAAAAGCCTCATGTTCACACGCACAGTAAGATTTCATACGTACGCAGAAAATGAAAATGACACGAGGGCAAAATCTGTACTGACACAGAATACACTGCTGAAATACAATTCAGCCAACCCACACACTGATCTACTATTCACTCACTTGTACACAAACGCTGTAGAAACAAATGTTATCTTTTCACAAATGCAGAATATGCCCCCAAACTCATGCGGGACTTGTACGAATACACATGTATTATTAGTACTCTTTCACTTGTGCACACAGTGTATCACTTGCATGCCAGATATTTTCCTTTTAAAAACCAAAGCTAATATTTGCTTTGGAGCTGGCACGGACAGCTAAAGCATGAGCATAAAGCCCGTCTTCTAACACTGTTGTAGAGGTAGCTGGCTGCCAGTGCTGCAGTGGCTCCTGATTCCTTTTCATCACATTTTGATGAATCCGCATCCTGTCAAGTGCAAAGAAACTCATTAGACTGACTATGTGGAGGATACCATTAACAAAGCCTTTCCTTTAAGCACGATGCATGTTTTCCTAAATATTCTCAGAATCCTCTTTGAGTGACCGTGACTCACCCTTATCCTCTCTCACACTCATCCTTCTACCGCTCACTTCAGGATTGATCACCTCTGAAGTAGGCCTTTTGTTCTGTGCAGTGGTGCAGCGAACATTGACCTCAGAGGAGAAAAGGAGATGGAAGACATCTCTCAAAGAATCTTAAAGCATCTCTCTAGTTAATCTACAGGGGCCTTGCAGTGTTTTAAGGAAGAGCATAGTTGATGTTGCTGCCTCAGTACCCAGAAAACAGATCTTTCCTACATGTCCGCTTGCCCTGGTTCATTGCATCATAATGTGTAGCCAAAATAATGTCAATTACTTGGTGGAAAAAAAAAATTATGCCGTATGCAACCAAGTAGCACCCTCAGAGGCTGGGAAATTGAGAAAACATCAAAGTACAAAGACCTGTAGTTAATCAAATGGCCAGTGGAGGCTGAATCTGAAAGGGAGTCAATCTGCATAGAGTCTTAGGTTGAAATGGTCAAATATACAGGAGAAATAATTTCATTTTACAGCTTTGCAAAGGAATAGTTCCCTATACATGATCACAAAAGGAGTGAAGTGTTATATAACTATCTTTGGAGATATACAATTATAAAATTAAAATTAGAATCCCATTAACTCATGGTGACCACTCTGTTTCCCCATAATGGAATGACGACAATGATATTCAGGTAAGTTGTTGAGGAAATCCTGAAATTTCCTGTCAATAAAAGCTGATGTTTTTGCTGCTGTTATCCGCTGTTACTGAAACTTTCATTGGACACTTAGCAAATAAAATCTCATACAATGTGAGAATGTAATCAAACTGTTTATTAGAGGGAAAATGTGATGTTTAGGACATTTGACCCTAATGTTATCTGGCATGGCATCAGCTGCTGCTGTTATAGCCAGCTGTCAGCTGTTCAGAAACGAGAGGGTCGCATGTCAATAACTGACAATATCAGGAATAAATACGAATATTTCTGAACATTTTTTTATGTTAGAGCCCTGACTTCAATTTAGGAGATGAGAAGGAAGATAAGAGAGCAGAGGACAGTAAAGGAGACAAATGTAAAAGAGGAAGAGAAATAGATGCTGGAAATATAAATGTACAAATCTGAAATGGTTACATAAAGATTAAAAGACTCATTCCTTAGAGTTAATTTTTCTTTTGGATTTCTCAGCCTTTTTAATCAAACTAGCTAGCAAAATCTAGCATTAGCTTAAAATGCCACCCTTCTTCCTTCACATTCAGATATGGTCATATCTGGTTTAAAATGAAGAAAAAAAAAGCCAGATGTAAAAATGACAGCTACCAAAATGACAGGCTCAAAGCATTAAAACCATCGTCCACTGACTAGTGGGGGATGTCAGTGGTTCCAGCCATCTTTTACATACAGTCCATGTTTACAGTGTACTTACTAAGATCCTTAGAAATATAATTTTAATTTTTTTCCCCAGTGTTTCCTTTCAAACCTGCCTCAGGCACTTAAATTTAAACTTGTTTCTGTTTATTACTTGCACGGTATGAATTTCACTAGCAGCAGTTTCAAATTAGTGTTTTGATCACCTTAATGTCATTTATCATGATTTTTTTCTTTAAGTGATGAACTTTGCATTTCACCGCTTTTTAAAGGCAGCTTTCAGAGTTTTCAGGTATATCTGTAGACATTCTTGTATTTGCTGGTAAATTACAATAATTAGCATAATTCAGTACCACAGCTTTGACTTGTTTAAAAGGAGCTTAGTGAGACTTTTACGTCATCTGCTCATCGAGAAACAAGGCCACACAGCAGCAGAGAGGGAAAACATGGTCGAGGGGTGGGGGGGCTCTCAACCAAGAAGCTGCTAAAGGCAGCTCTGAAGAATGCTGCCTGGGGTACTGGCAACGTGCAAGACGAAAGAAGAGAATGAGTAAGTGTGAAGAATGGTGGCATGAGAACGGTTGGGCTGAGCAGACAGAGCGCCAGTTGCGGTCACCTTGAGCAATCCATCTCCCACCTCCAGCAGGGACGGAGACTGCAGGAGCAGGGAGGACTGAACAGGTTTCCTCCCCCTTAATAGCATTTTGCAGAGAGTGAGACAAGGCGATGGCTTCTCCCTCCCTGAACTTGTCCAGTGTGGATGCGGCCACAGCTGAATTGCTGGAAGGGGAGATAACCGGACATCCCTGACAGCTGAGACAAACAACACAAGACAACAGTAGCTGAGACAAACAACACAAGTCTGTCAACACTGCAGCTGAAATGAGCTTTCATTCTGTAAAAAAAGAAGGAAAAATAAGGAAGAGGTGATACTTTGGCTTCTTTGTCTTGACAAGGCTATGTTTGCTACAAGAAAAAAGAAGGGAAATCAAGTTTTTTATTTATTGTTTTATTCAGTCAGTAGTCAACTGTGAGGAGAGAAAAACCCTAACAAGACAAAGAGCTATTAAACTAAAGTAGATTCATCACCTACGCAGTCCTTAATGTTTCAGGAGCACGACATCCTCCCTCGAGAATCACGTGGCACTCTCCTATGATGTCAATTGCTCATTCTACATGTATTTCTGTTGTAGACAGACAGAAATAGCTAGCATGGACCACAATTTTTGCTTTGTGTTGACATGGAAAAGCAAGGGGGAAAAAAAGACATTTTTAACCCAAAAGATTTCTACAATAGTCAGTTGAATGCCCTCTATGTTTCCTAAAGCAAAGATGCACTTCTGGAGCACAATCCAAGGACATTGCACTCTACCACAGAGCCATGACAATGACCATGGCCTCAAAAGTCTGCCTTCAAGGGCATAATTATTCTTACTGAGAGCAGGCATGATTGAATCCATTTTCTAGGGTACACATAGGTAACACTAATCTTCCTCGATTACAGATGTTCTTTCACAAGAATACAGTGATTGACATGGAGACACTTTACTTTATCATTTAAGGCACAAAGCTTGTGCTGTTTGGAGTCTCCACAGATTATACAGAAATCTAATCTTCAACCTGCCACTGACAAAAAGTTCAAGTGGTCAAGTTTACAAGTATTTACAAGTCTAAGTATTGCTGAAAGCTGCATTTACAAAGGGATTTCAGGTACAACCGCCACAGCCTCTGGAACTGCACAACACATCAGAATGGAAGTATGAATTTTACAGACTACAAAATACCAGTCAGCATCTGTGGTTAGCTGCTCCCCAGCTACTGACCGGGCAGTAGCTGGGGAGCAGCACGGCACAAAAACCACTCATATGTCACAATAAAGTCATTAAAGCTTGACTTCTTTATGTGTATTATCCATTATCTTCTTTACAATTTGGTTCCAAAACCCTCTGCTTTTAACTTCAGTTAATGTCATGAAAAGAGGAATCAAAATTTCAAACTGAAAAATCTCTGCCAGTAAAATATTGCCAGTAGAACTGTTCCAGACCTCTGCAGGTAATCTGTGTTGGAAGAGCCACTATTTAGACTACAGAGATGCTTTTGAACACTATTGATCAAGTCAGTGGGTTATAGGAGTGATGCAGATGTTGGGTTGCGATGGACAGGATGTCAAACTCTTTTAGACTCCAACCATCCACTATACTGGAAACTCCTCCACTTGATCCCTGCTATACCTTCCCGCATGTTTTAAAATATATATTTAAACCATGAGGATACTCAAAAAATGTTTTTTTTAATAAGTTTAAAGTTCTGATCCTTTTTGTGACTTACTTTAAACTCAAATTGCTCCATTTTTACTTAGCGTCTGGGCTGATGATAAAAACTGAGCTGATTATTAAACATCTCTGGATGTCTGCAGGCTATGTTAGTCCTACGCTAATAATGTTTAGCTGGATCAAACTCCAGTTATGCTGAAGCCAAGTGATACTCTCACTGCCAGCATCACAAAAACATCTTTTTACAACTTGGGAGCATTTACATTTTATTCCAAAATTCTTACCACAAACCTAGAAAATGCAATGTAGCCTGCGGCCTGCAGCCTGCTGGTTAAAAAGGTTAAACCAGATAGATATACAAGAATGCCGGTGGCCTTGCTTTTCACCACACAAGTGGAATCACATCTGAACTCTATTAGTTGACTTCAATAACAGCTTTCAATATGAACAAGATAAAAGCCTGTCCACCTTAAATCACTTACCTTTAGCCACTAAACCAATAATGAGCTGAGCACAAATGCTGAGAGCAGGTAGGCCAGGGAGTGTCAATAGCCTCTTGCGCAGTATGACCAAAACAGGACTTCACGTACAGTGCCCCAAAACAAACTGTGGACCCACAACTTTCACAGATTGATTCAAATTTCTTGGAACAAATTTGAACAACACACAGAAATATAATATTCATGGAGCTACTTTCCTGCCAAAAATTAAGGAACAAACATGTTTTCCAAATGCTCCATGATTCATTAACAAACTGTGGTCTGCAAAACATCACTAACAAACTAATGCTTTTTGTTTTGCAAGTACAAAACATATCAAGAATAATGAGCAACATCTAATAAATCATGCTTTGCAAAGGAACAGAGCATTTACAAGAGAAACTATATTCTTTCAAGACAAAAAAGGTGACTTTTAGTACATCCTGTCTGCTGTTAATGGCCCAGGAGTTTTCTCAGAGTTATACGACCCCCATAATGGCAGATGTCAATACAACATACCAGGAGGTTGAGCAGAGCAGATATTAATTTAAAAATAATTACACAAATAGAGCTAATTGCTGATCAATCGGTATTGGCATTTAAAATTAATGACCAACAAATAAAATGTTGATGCCGCACAGTTTACCCGTCAGAGGGCGCTATGCAATTTCCGTGGTGGTGACACATGTTTGGAACAACACAAAAACACAACAACTAGATGATCCAACCAGAGGTGGGCAGAGCCTAAACAAGTAGAACAAATAGATCAGTAACTCTGCATAACAATTTTTAGGGAAATCTGGAGTGGTGTAAAATAAATAAATTAATTAAAGGGACACTTTTTAATCAGAGTGCAGCATCAAGTCAGTTAAAGGTCTGGGATATTGATCTGCTCAGTTAAGCAGTTAATCAGTTAATCAGTTTTAGCTGCTTGGGTGTTAATGAAATTATCAGCAGGTACACTAGAGGGGCAACATAAACCTGAAAACAGGAATGGTTTTACAGGTGGAGGCCACTCACATTTGTTCTCTCTTTGGCTGGGGTCAGTGTCACTGCTGGTAGCATGAGGCCTGGACCTTACAGGTAGTCCAACACATTGATATGTGAAGAGAGCTGAACACAGCCGTAACACATTGGCAGGTCCGGTATCTGCTCCTTTGTGCAAGGAGGAAAAGGACGAGCACTGCCAGAGACCTCCAGTAGGCTGCTGGTGTGAATGTCTCTGACCAAACAATCAGACACAGGGAGAGAAACAAAGAGCACGCAGGCAGTTCCTGGAGGAAAAAATTGATACCGGTGACTGGCCCCCACGCTCACTTGACCAAAATCCAATAGAACTCCTTTGGAACATTATGTTTCCGTCCATCTGATGTCGCCAGATTGGACCTCAGACCGTCCAGGAGCTCAGTGAGGCCCTGTCCAGATCTGGGAGGAAAACCCTCAAGACACCAGTGGTCGTCTCAGGAGTATGCCCCGGAATGGTCAGGCATGAATACAAGGACACGGGGGCTAAAATGGACTAGCCTACACATCATTTTTTTCACTTTCATTTATGGGGTGTCTTTGAATTAAGCCCTCTGTAGGTTGATCATTTCCATTAAACAATATGCAAACTGATTTTTTTCTCTACTTTGAAAAAAACATCAGATTTCCAAGTGTCCCTTTATATATA
>VUQJ01035998.1:0-12086 GCA_015108635.1 Andinoacara biseriatus
ACACCATGATACTGGTCCTTTAACAGTAAAGCCATTTTTATTCACATGCATATTTGCTGTTGCTTAACTTAAAATATAACTGGAATGATGGCTTGCAAATTACCTATTACCTATGTTATACTAGTGGCAACCAGTGTAGCTTTCAACAGTGATGAGGACCGTAAATTGGTGTCTGATTTTTGAATCTCCATGGGTGGCTGTAGCTCAGGAGGTGGAGCAGGTCACCTACCAATCGGAAGGTTGGTGGTTTGATTCCTGACTGCTCCGGGCCACATGCCAAAGTATCCTTGGGCAAGATACTGAACCCCAAGTTGCTCTCCGACACTTGAATGTGTGTAAATGGTAGATAATAAAAAGTACTTAGCTTAGATACTTATGGAAGTGCTTGTGTGACTGGGTAAATGTGTTGTGTAAGCGCTTTGAGTGCTCATTCAGAGTAGAAAAGCTCTATATAAGAACTAGTCCATTTACCATCTGAGCATGATGAAAATCCTGAAAATGCTGCAATGTGTACACTGCAGATATGACATCATTCACCTTCGCCTGAGCTGACATCATTAAACAACAAGCTGCCAAAGAAGGCCATCTGTGAGTTGCTGAGGACTCAACCCCACCAACACACACACATACACTGACTGCAGCAGCATCCACAGGGATTCACTTTATTACCGTCTGTCTAGAACACACCATTTCCAACTTGCACAGACAAGCGCTGAACAATTACACACACAATCCAACAGGTAAGATTAGTTTCCTTTTTTGAATGCGTGGTATAAATGTTTGTAGAATAAAACACTTAATCACTTTCTGTCTAACAGAAGAAGAGACTTCCAGGGAGCAATTCTCTGCTTTTCAGTGGAGAAGTTCAAGGTACAGCATACAATCAGGAATACAACTGGTTCACATTCAGATTCAACGCTGACATTTTTTTTTAAACACGCGTTTTTGCAGCAGCTGCTGGAGCTCATGTAGTTGACATTCAAGATAACAAATTTATGGAAATAATGTGATTTGTGAAGAACAAAAGGTCTAACCACCCTGCAGAATAATGTAATTATTCAGTGCTGCCAGAACATGTTATATTATTATGGTTGCCAAATAATATTGCTCAATTTTATAGATGACATATAATAACAGGTAACTCAACAGCTCATGCCATCAGCACCTGGATTTGATTGTGGTTTAGTTGTTCAGGTCCTACTATTAAAACTGCTTTGGGGGTTGCCAATATTTTTTATTTGCAAGAAAACCCTTTAATCGAACGTTTCAGACCACATTTAGGGGAAGACCCACTGTTTTAACATGACAAACATCTTAATAATAAAAATAATAATAATAATAATAATAATAATAATAATAATAATAATAATAATAACAACAACAACTTAGATTTATATAACACCTTTCAGGAAACCTAAGGACGCTGGACAAAAAAAAAAAAGTTTAAAGTTGTTTAAAGTACTGGTTTTACCAGTTTGGGCAGGACTTATTTTTATTTTTTATTTCTACCCAGGAAGTGAAAAACTTGAGACTAAAATTACTTTCTGTGTGGGTCTCATGCATGTTTTTGCAAAGCTCTTGGAGGAAGTCCATGCAAGCACTAGGAGAACTTATGCCTGTCAAGTTGAACGCAGGGTCCCTCATGGCACAAAGGTCTTGTGTTTGAACCCGGAGGTAACACAGTGGCGCTATCCACCAAGGCACTGTGCTCCCCTTCAGTGGTTTGCACAGAGTCCTGACTTCAACATCAACAGGATTAAAAGAAAGTACTTTGTGAGCCAGACCTTGTCACCTAACATGAGCCCAGCATATCAATGATGCTCCTGTGGCTGCACAGTTTCAACATCTGGAGGAGCAACGACTGTTGTAGCAGGTGATCTGGACTGAGATCAGAGACTTTTGAAGAAGCTGTGGTTGATTTGCACTCATGCCGTTGTAATCGTAAAGTCAAATGAGGCTGGTATTTGTATTCTTTGGAACTCAAAAATCTGCAAATCAAGAACCGCAGCAGGAGTTTTTACCCTTTAGCTTAACCAAAACCAACTAAACACAGAGGGAATGTTTTAACCCAGAAACCTCTACTGCCTTTGGTGGTGTCTTTGTGGTATGAGTGTTAAATACAATAAAGAAAATGAAACAGAGTCAAAATACAGTAATATCATCACAATAATACAAAGTTGTGTTTGTTTTTATCTTAATGTCTCATATGTTAAAGAAGAAATAATATGTCATTTTCATGTATAGCTAATGTAGTATACAAAGTAGTTGCACAAAGGGCAAAAAAAAATCCAAAAAGCCACTTCATTATGATTTTTTTTTAAAATAAGGGAAATATAGAAAAATGATGACTAATGTCAAACAGTCTAAACCAAAGTTGCTGTTGCATGCAACACTCTACACTCTACACTCTACACACAATATGCGTATGTACAGACAGATGTATGTAGCTTTTGGGTCTGAAACATGAAGCCAATGAAACTGTGCCTTAAACCTGCAGTCTTTTTAATGGTCAGCAGGGGGCGATTAATGTGGGTTCCAAATGAAGTCTGTGGGACACTGACCCTTTGGCTCACTTGATTTATAAGTGAACTCTTTTCTGATGAGTTTATGGTCTCACTCAGCAGTTTCAAGTCTTACTGAATACTGCTCAAAGCTCATTTTGTACAATACATATGTATTTACAACATGGCCCCATTAGTTCTTTGGAGAAAGCAGAACATGCTTTAGGGCAAGATTGTGACTCATGATTTAAAATAAATACATTTAGAAAACAAGATGGCAACAGACAAATGCTGAGCTCAGGTCTTTGCAGAAAAATCAGTTATATAGTTATATACAGACTGCAGTCTCTGTAGAAGCTGTCATTTCCATGATTCACTCTCTGTGTAATTAGCCATGCAATGATTACTGAGAGTTCATGTCTAGGCTTCCCTCCTGGTTTCAAAGGGATAAAAACCTGCTTCACGTCCCACTATCAGCTCACTCAGAGGAAACACAGAAGCAGTTCCTTTTCTGCTGAGAGACTAATCAACAACACTATATCCAAATAAATGCAAATAGGTGGGAACAGACTGAAATCTGAATGAAAGCAGAGCAGACCTCCTCTGATAAGACAACTGAAGGATGGATAAGAAAAGATAAGAACAGAGAGACAGATGCAGCTAGATGGGTGTAGAGACAGAGATACTGTTTCTGCTGCTCAGATTGAATTCTGCAGTGATTTCCATCTTGTTGCCATGAGCAATAGCAGCAGCCGGCTGGACATGACAGCCAGCAGCCTCCCTTGCCTCTCCACCCCTCCACCTTTTTCATCATCCCTCTCTCCTCCAATCACCATCTGCCCTCTGTCTCTTTCTCTACCTCATCCTCTCCCAGTTTTCTCTACTCTCTATCATTAGAGAATTTTAACTTGTAATTTGCCCAAAATTACAATTCGTACTGACAGCTTTCATTTATTTCTCAAATTTCACCCCTCTTTTATCCATGTGTCTTGACTAATCTAGAAATGCAGGGTATGAGGATGAAATGGAGTAATATGGGTAGGATCAGTAGGAATAACATTTCATTTCATCACAGCAGGATCACTGCAGGCTCGGCAAGATTAAAACCAACATGGCAGCTAATCTTTCCACCTCTTTATAATACTCCTCATCACCAGACATGATTCCATTTAATAAGATTTATTAATAGTAATAATAATAATAATACAATACTGCATTAACAAAATACAGTATATATACAGTATAGTAAGGCAAAAACAGAATTTGTACAATTCTAATGAGCTTGAAAGTCAATATTTGGTATGACCACCTTTCTTCTTCAACACGGCCTGAACTCTCTTAGGCAAACTTTCTTCTGATTTCTTTAACCCTAGAAGAACAACATCATGTGATTTTCACCCACATGAAAGTGATAGTGTTAAGAAGTTCAGGAATAATTCTCCAGGCTTCTTGAAGGAGATTCAAAGCTCTTCTTTGGATATTGGCTGCACTTTGCTCTGTTCTGTGTCAGGATGATCCCACACGGCTTCAGTAATGTTGATGTTCTGGCTCTGGGGAAGCCAATAATAGTGCTGTACTACTTTTGTCTATCTAGTAATGCTTTTACTGCTTCTAATGTGAAGAGAGATTGGCAGTGTGTTTGCGATCATTGTCATGCAGATAAATAAAGCTGTGCCACTCAGATGCTTACCAGATGGTATTGCATGGTGGATCAAAATCTGACTGCACTTGTTCATAATTCCATCATTTTTTTCTTTGGCCTTTGCAGCTTTATTTGACAGTGTACAGAGACAGAAAATCGGAGGAGAGAGATGGGAGAAGACACGCAGTAACAGGTCGGGACACGAACCTGCGCTGCTGAGCCACTCTGGCGCCGATAATTCCATAATTTTTTACAAGATCTCCAACACCAGAGATGCAGCATGTTGCCATGACAAAGCCTCCACTGTGTTTTACAGATGGCTGCAGACACTCACCATTGGACCCCTCTCCTGATCTCCTCCACACTGAAGATTTGAACCAAAAATTTCAAATTTGGACTCATCACTCCATAAGACCTGTTTTCAGTCCAGTTCTTGTGTAAAGTGGCATACCTCAGCCTTTTCTCCCCCTTTTCCCTTCCTTAAGAATGGCTTCTTAAGGAAGAAGGCCATTTCTGCTGAAGCTTCAGTGAACAGTAGATGGATCAGATGCATCTGAGAGATGATGCTGTTCATCTGCTGCAGATAAATTTCTTGAACCTCACTTTCTAAAGTTTTTTTTTTTTTTTTAAAAACTCACATCACAAAACTGCACATCATACCAAGACATGCAATGTTTTCAACTAATAGCTGTTTGGTAATCATCTTGTTGGTGCAAAAATAATATTTTATTTGCATCAAATTGTGTTATTTATGGCATTTTTCATAGATTCAACTAAAGAAATGTGCCAGGCTGCTGGTAACAAAGCCCCTAAAGATACATTAAAATTGGTTCTTTGCCAAGTTGTTTGTTATGTGTAGACACAACACTGGTTCATCCCTTGAGCTAGGTGCTTTTTTTGCTTGAATAATTCACAGGTCAGAGTGAAGTGGCTCAAAGAAATAAATCACTCCTCTGAAACGACGACTGGACTGAAAATTAGTAAAAAAAATTAGTAATAAAGCAGCCAATCTCTAAAGAAAAACTTTTAAAGACATTAAGAAAGCCTAGGGAGGTACTGCTCAAGACAACTTAAAAAAAAAAGTCTGGCTCTGTGGAAGTGAAATATGGAGAAAGATGAAGCTCCCCAGAAAAAAAGGAGTTACCCAGTGCGAAGTACGAAAACTATAAAGCATGGAATACACACAGAAACACACAGTTGGGTGCCCGGGTGGCTTAGGGGTAAAGTAGGCAACCACATGTCTAGTCCCGGCCTGTCGCCAATTTGCCTGCGTGTCTTCCCCTTTATCTCTCCCTGATTTCCAGTCTCTCCACTGCTGCTACTAAAGCTACTGTGGCCAAATAAAAACCACACACAGTCTCACCAACATACCCACAAAGCCCTTCTCCTTCATCTAATCAATCGAGGAAGCAACCTCTATTGATGTTACAGTCCAGTGATCGAGAAGACAGCCGCCTCTGATCATTTGTCAATAACAGAAAAGTAAAAATCAATAGCAAGTGTGCAACCTGCTTCAAAAACAGCAGCACAGAATACTGAGATCTCCTGCTGTTGGTTGATTGAGCAAGAATGAATCTAAAGCTTCAAAATGTTTTTTGGGCTCTTTTCCCAAATCAACTGTTGCTATTTAATTTGCTGAGGATTTTACATTTGGGTGATACATCTGAGATTCCACAACCTTCTTTTGACTCTGCTTTAAAGGGGACATATTGTGCAAAATCCACTTTTTTTAGCCCTTAAATACATTTTTGTGTGTCCTTTTGAGTGCGTAGGAGTGCAGAAAATTTTAATTTATTCTCTCCTGGTGCTGCGTAGATATCTTTATATTCTTTTTGGGTCATTTTTTCAGTCTGTTAAGTTTTCTCTATTCACTGTTATGTTTTCTTATCTGTTACAGTCTGTCACAGTATTTGCTGTGGAACTGCTAAACAAGAGCATGGACTTGCGGCTAACCAATCTCATGAATCCTCCTTTTTTTTTTTTCTTGCAGCGATTTTGTAGTCCAGTTCAGTTATGCTGAAGTTGCAAGTAGATAAGTCAAAATGTTCAGTTGTTGGGAGTAATAACCAACATGATTCCTGACATCGCTTAGCACATTCATTCAGTTTCCCACTGGACCAACTGTGTGTTAGCTGTATGCTAGCTGAAAGCAGAAATGGAGGCCATGTGTGGGAGTGTTTCCATTTTCAGCACAAGGCTTTCTGTGATTTCTCTCCATCATCTCTCCTTTGCCCCTCTCACATTTGTACAAGTATAAAGCAGATTCATAAAGCCTCAGGAAATGTTTCACTTCCTCTCTTTAGCCATTCTTTAAAGCACTTCATGGTCTTGTCATTTGTCTGCCGTGCTTCCAGCCTTTGAACCTGGACACTCTCTCATCTCCTCTTTTAGTTGTTGCTGGACATAAACTTTTGCATAAGCAGCTTTTAGTTTTTATACTCCAAGCTATTGGAAGAGTCCCACCACATTTGTTTTTTGCCAAGATTCTTATGTAAAAAAAAACCCACACTAAAGATGGTGAAGCTCCAACAGCAACGTTATTGCTGTATTGCTTTGAGCATTACTTTCAACCTGTAGCATTCATCTGGATTGTCACAATACATTTCACAGACAGGACTTTGTACATATTTGTTTGAGTAGAAAAAAATTAGAAGAGACTGGTCATATACATCTAACTACGTGCCTTAGCACATAGCATATAGTACGGCTGGGCGATATATAGATTTTTACAAAATATCGATATCTTTTTATACGTGATATAAAGTGAGACAATATCGTTTATATATCGATAAAGTCTAGGTTGCGTTACAATCATACTTGTAGCTCTGCTAGTTCACCTTTCCCTTCTCCCAGTTTGTCTCTGCACAGCTTCACACTGCTTCGCCTCTCTCCACTTCACCTGTTATCGTGCAGGAAGCGACCACATGGCAGTGTTCCCAACTTAGTAACTTTGTCGCTAGATTTAGCGGCTTTTCAGACTCCGCAGCAGGTTTTTTTCCCTTGCAACTAACTAGCAATAAATTTAGTGAAGTGAATATCATTGTAATCCCTTCTTGCATATGATGTTCTTGAACCCCATGACAATTGTTTTTTTTTTATCTATTGCTATCCTTAAATATTTATATTCCTTTACAAGCTCAATAGTCTTAAAGCTACCTGTTGGTGTGTCTTCCTACTTGGTTTTTAAAAAAAAATCCTTTATTTTGTTCCTTTATTTAGAAAACTAAAGTGACACCAAGTAATTAACAAACTAATTCAGATGTACTTTGTTTCATCTTCTGTGAGCAAACCAGCAATCAGCAATATTAATGTCAAAAACATCAGATGAACTCATCCTACATTTGTTAGTATAAAGAATAAAAAAATAAAACAACACTTCACTTCTCTTATTTTTACTATGATGACCAGCAGCTGCACCACCACACACTTGAAATTGTAATAAACATCTGTTCAGAATTATTTGGGTACCATTTTTCTTCCTGATGTTGCGTCTGCTAATATAATATTAACGCACACACATATCCCTTCTCCGTCTTACCTCGGCTGTTAGTTGCCAGGTCAGCCACCTTCTGAAAGGCATCCAGGAATGCAGCTACTGCAACAACCGTTGTCCTGCAAGGCACAAAACAGGAAGTAGAAACACAGAAAGAGCAGTTTTTAATGAATTTTTTATAGAGATTTTTTTTTTATATTGGAGAAAAATTTAAATTTTTGTGAACACATTCATTGTGGACTTGGAGAAGGTATTCGACCACATCCCCCGGGGTATCCTGTGGGGGATGCTGCGGGATTATGGGGTGTCCATTCAGCCCCTGTACAACCGCAGCAGGAGCTCTGTCCGTATTGCCGGCAATACATTGGATTCATTTCCTGTGAGTGTTGGACTGTCAGGGCTGCCCTTTGTCACCGATTCTGTTCATAATTTTTATGGACAGAATTTCTAGGCATAGCCAAGAGGCAGAAGGCTTCCACCTTGGTGGCCTCAGAATTTCATCTCTGTTTTTTGCAGATGATGCAATCCTGCAGTTTCATCAGGTAGTGGCCTCCAGCTCGCAGTGGAGCAAATGAGTGTGAAGCTGCTGGCATGAGAATCAGCACCTCTAAATCTGAGGCCATGGTCCTCAGCTGAAAAAGGGTGGAGTGCCACACTGGAGTTGCTGCCCCAGGTGAAGGAGTTTAAGTATCTCTGGGTCTTGTTCACGAGTGACAGGAGAAGTGAATGGGGGATTGACAGATCATTGTGTCTGCAGTGATCCCTCACCTATGGGCATGAGCTTTGGGCAGTGACCGAAAGAATGAAATTGCGAATACAAGTGGCAGAAATGAGCTTCTTCCAAAGGGTGGCTGGCCTCTCCCTTAGAGACAGGGTGAGGAGTGCAGCCATTCGGTAGTGGCTCAAAGTAGAGCCGCTGCTCCTCCACATTGAAAGGCACCAGTTGAAGTGCTTCAGGCATCTGACTAGGATGCCACCTTGGCGCCTCTTGGGTGAGGTGTTCCGGGCATAAGTGGAAGAAAATGGATGGATGGACGGATGGATGAATGGATGGATGGATGAACATTCAGCTGATTCTTTGTATTTTTAATAACTTGCATGTTTATCTTCCTTGTCATTATTTCTCAGTTTTATATTCCACTGAATAATATACTTGGCTTTGATACAGTACATATTACTAATGCTGAAAGTCAGAAATTTTCGCGTCTTTCTGAAGTGAAATCGGTCTTTGAATTCAAATCTTAAAATGTGCTGTATGCTCTGGCACATCATCTGCAGGGAAATAAATTGTTTGAAATGTGCAATTCATTTCAATTCAATACAATTTTATTTATATAATACCAAATCTCAACAAAGTGTCGCCTCAAGGCAGTGGATCTTTGTAACACTGAGACCCCCCACCCCCACCCCCAGATGAGGAAGAGGAGGAATGATGGAGTTGTTTGCAATCAGCTTTGACCTCTGCTGACCTGTGTTGCAACACAGACTCTCTGGAGGCTGCTGCTGATCCATCTCACTGATAATGACTTTATGGTGGCATCATTAATCTCTGCCAGCCACAGAAGGTTAATTGAGTTATTCATGTGTATGTGTGTCATACATAGTGTGTATGTCAATTTGGTCATTGCTGGTTGGTTAATGGCTGGAAAGTGTGTGTGAGAAAATGTGTACGTGTGGAGGTATTACCAAGGATTAAGTGCATGTTTTTGCAGTCTGTGCGTCTTTCTATAAGTGCTGGCAGCCTTCAGCTGTGTGTGTGTGTGGTTTGGGGGGGGACCAAGGACTCAGGGACGAGGTGACAGAACAGGAGAGGTGAGCTTGACATTTAGACACCTAATGAAGCAAACTGATTGGATTTTCATTAGCTCAGGTTATGCACACTCATGCAGGTATCTGAGCGCTACCCGTGGACACATTTGACTTTATGGGAAATCAAAATTCTTAAGGTTAAAAATAATATAATTCTTTTGAAGACAATACTAAAATTTGCATGGACACTCGTACAAGTGTACAAATTTTGTTTTAGAGGAAAGGAATAAACCTTTCATAAACCAATCAGTAGCCTTCTTCTAGTGTACACCATCTACCCTGAGCAAATATGTGGGACTGAGGACTAATTCTAAAAAAAGTTCTTAATGTAAATGCTGAAAAAATTAAGAGCAACACAATAATGGCAATTTCTGCACTGAACACATGATAGCCATTTTCAAGAAGCTCGTCAAACACATCAAAGAGCTAAGATAGCTACTTAGAAAGATAAATTCATCACTACTCTGCACTTTGTTCCATTCAGATGTGTCCACATGCAGCTGAGAAAATTAACATTAACAAAAAAGGGCAAGATTATCTATATTCAGGACAACAACCTGCATTCAGAAAACAAAAAGCCATGCAATGCAGAAAGCGACACTCAAGCAGCATGCATGTTGAAAGTTTATCTTTACGCTCATCACTCTCAATACACTTAAAAAACTGACGACAAATACTTCACACATTGACACATCTGTACAGCTTACTTCAAACTGAAATACATACATGCAGCTTGAGATACAACATCACAACACAACATACATCTGCAATAATTTTTACAATACACGCTGTCTCCTGTTATTGCTAGGCATATGTGTGAGCTGTGTCTCTAATGATGGACTCAGGGCATTTGTGAACATGTGGGCTGGGCCTATGTAAGTGGCTGCTTGTTAGGCTCACCCTCCCAGCTTTCTTTCCCCCTCAAACGAGACCTTTTTTAAAACCCTTTATTTTGTCTTTTGTGAATAAACAGTTTTTCTGCATCTGTGTTGTGTCCCGCCTTGCTCCGTGGCCTTTCAAGCCAGGTATAACAATATTATGTTTATCTGCATTTTACCTTAGCTGTGACTGCAGTTTGCTGGCCTTGCTGGTGAAGTCATCCCAGACAGGGTAACTGCCCTGAAGAAAAAAAAATAAGGAAAATAACAGACAGACAGTCAGCATTTTTGTTTACAGCAACAATCAGCTTTACAGCTGCAAATGTACAAAAGTGGAGATTTAATTTTTTAACATTTTGTTGATTTAAATAAAAAATTGTAACAATCAGCCTTTATTAAGGCCAACGTCAGCATTTATAAAAACCCATGTATCAGGTGTGCTAATAGGAATGATGAGGAATAAGATTACAGAGCTCCCTATCACATGCTTATTTGTCATGATATAGTCATTCTTCACTAAGCAAGTTCAGAGTTTGGGTTATCTATTAAATAGACACTTAATACAACTACAAGACAGTCAACCAAACTCCCCATTAAAGTTCACCCACACACGCCTCTTCAGGCTCCAAACACATTAATTCTGAGCAGCAGACACAGCAGTTAACAAACAGACAACAAGGAGACAGATCAATAGGACCAATCCATATCTCTCTCCCCACCCCCACACATCTAAAGTTGGCAAAACAAGGGCCCCCAGGCATGCAAATACAGTAGGTCCACTGTCTGGGTTTAACATGACCAAGAAGCCAGTGGCTGCAGTGCAGTAAGCTGCTGGATGGATGTGTGTTTGGAAAGTACGCTGCAGAGAGGGAAACACCGAGCTACCGCAGCCAGCCACACTGACACAGACTAGGCTATGCATCTAATGTCGGCAGGAGTCCAATGATGTTTTCAGAATAGGTGGAGGATTTTTTTTAAAACTGCAGTAAAAGATCTGAAGCATCTTCCCTCACAGGGTTTGGCTGTCTAGACATAATACTTTCACCAGTTTTTAAACCCATATTTCTTACAAGAGCATAATTTTGCTGTATTTGCTAACAGTGTGAGACAAAAGTATGCTAACACCTTTGCCAGCTTTTGACCTTCATTCAAGTACTGGGTTACCTCTCTCTGTGTACAATCTGAACCAATATACAAACATCGATTTTTGATTGCAGCCATGAACCTAATAATCTCCAAAGATGAACTCACTGGGGTCTATGCAAAATTAGTACAAAATATAGGAAAACTACAAAACAACTTGTGAATTTCCACCAAGAAAATTAAAATATAATATTTGTAGATTACATTTTGTTTAATACTCTTTTACTCTTTTCTGTTTATAAAATTAATGAAAATGTATTCTCATGTTTATTTTATAGATCTGGCACAGTTGGCGCAGTCATGCTGAACTGACAGGATCTTATTGCAGAAAGTGTCAGAAGGAATATAGAGCATCCCATAAACAGCATAAAACAAATACACATCTGAACACAATGCTATCACGCCTCCACCTCTCTGCTGCACTTTGTCTGCATTGTTTCCCCTTTTCCCCCCACTGCTCTTCTCACAGTGCTGCTGAGTTGGGTGTGTGCGCTGGTGTGTTGGATGTAAGAGCAATGCTGAGTGTCATTGCCTGGATTCTGTTGTCATGGCAACCCTGCTGCTGATGTGCCACTGGCTGCAGAGGGGCTTTGCACAGAAAAGGATGTGTGAGAGGAGGG
>VUQJ01035999.1:4414-17212 GCA_015108635.1 Andinoacara biseriatus
TGGTATTTCTATAAAAAAAAAAAAAAAGAAAAAAAAAAAGGTTAAACTGTTAAATGGAAGAGTTTTACAGAAATGTATTGCTTTTTACTTTGACACACTGTTTTCATCTGCTCTTAAAAAAAAGTCACACAACAGATTGTACTGTGGTATCTGACAGAGAAGAGCCAAAACAACAGGACTAGGAGATTACATAAAAAAGAAATCCTGCTTTAAACCATTAACAATCAGCAGACATGTAAATTATTTACAGTTCAACCTACCAGCAGGAAAAGTTAACCTCATCTCCTCCTAAGTGAATATAGGAATCAGGAAACACTGAAGATACTTCCTTAAATAGTGTCGACATGAACTTATAGGTGGAGGGCAATGCTGGATTAACAGGACCAAAAGTACCAGAAGGGGTGCTCCCTTTGTAGCAGGGAGTCAAAAGATCAGACTGCCCTGCAAAATAATTGTAATTTAGTTTAGTATATATCCTTCAAATACATTTTTGCATTTTCTATTGCGTGCAGACAATTCATGCAGACGATTCGTGCCACTGATATAACAATAACAGTCTGCCACATAAGTGATGAGTCAGTCTTCAGTGCATATTGATATTGCAATTCATAGTCTTGACTTGCAGATTTGGCAGATGTTATTCTTACTGATCCTTAACTAGGCATCATGCCAAGTATTTTTTTTCTTCTATAGATCAAAATGCTGAAATCATTTGGCCAAAACAGTTTGAAGTGTTACTGGGTGTTTTACTGAATTTTACCTTTTCCCCAAGACTGAGTGTGGCCTGGTGAATCAAACTCAGGAAGGACCCTTATTCCCCGCATCCTGGCATATGAGATCACCTTTCCCACATCTGACTGTGTGTAGATGTGAGTCATCGGATGGAAAGCCCCCTGAATCAGAGCCAAAAGTCTATGTTCAGAGTTGGTGCTATTTTTCAGCACATTCCTACCTTGCGAATCGACATGCAGTAAACCTATTTCGATTTCTGGGATAAAATACCCAAGAACGTCTTACAAAATTCAGATATTTTTGCAAGGCAAATCGTAATGAATGTGTACAGTCACAGCAAAGATTACATGATGTGACAATTTAAGCACATCAACAAAATATGTCAACATACCTTAGCAGAAAGGTCTGGAAAGGTGCGGCTCTGATAAGGGAAGGAGGGGTCATCAACAATGTGCCAATGAAACACATTGAACTTGCTGAAGGCCATTGCATCCTAACAAAAAACATGTATGTAAATACCACTAAGAATAAATATGATGCATGAAACTAAAGGCTTAAGCTTAGATTGTGTCGTCTGATTATTACCAGGGTTTTTAAAATAGCCTGCACTGGTAAATAATGACGAGAAGTGTCCAACAAAATCCCCCTGAACTGAAACCGAGGGAAGTCTTCAATCTCAGTCTTATTGACAAAATACTAAAGAAAAATAAAGGAAAAAAGCAAAATATTTAGCATATATTCAAAAAGTATTTACTTTAGAGGCCTTGTCAGTTTGTGCATATGGAAAACCTGTGACTTACTGAGCCAAACTCCTCTTGGTAAACCAACTGACTGAAGGTCTCCAGACCTGTGCTTAAACAGAGGGTGTATAGTACATAATCAATTTGTTAAACATAAATGATGGTGGAAAATATCAGCATTTCCCTACTTTGTAAATCAACATGCAGCAGACCTGCTTAACCTACTACTACTGTATAAAAGTATCATGAATGTGTCCATGTGTACGCTACATGAGGCATTACATTTGATGAGTCACGAGTTAAAACAACTGAATCTAAATCCACTACAGCTCAGCGAACTTTGACAAAAGCCAACCCTTTTCCATCTTTAGGTGATGGTTAACATGCTTCTTTAATTACTGATTCACTTAAGAAATATATTATATATGCTGTAATCACCTCTTAGAGCACCCCACACAGTTTCTGCCTTCAGAGATGCTTGCCCAGCAGAGACAAGCAGAGTGTCTAGAACACAAACAGGATCAAGTCAGATATTTCTTCACTCTCTACATACACTGCTCAGAAAAATTAAAAAGGGACACATTGAATACACGAGATCTTTCTTCATCCTCCAGGAAATGCTTACATATTCTCACCACATGAGGCCAGGCACTGTTGTGTACTAGAAGGAACCCAGGACCCACTGCACCAGTGTAGGGTCTGACAATGGGCCCAAGGACTGGCAATCAGGGTGCTGTTGCCTAGCCGGTAGAGGTCTGTGTATCCCTGTGTGGATATGCTTTCCCAGACCATCGCTGACCCACCACCAAACTGGTCATGCTAAATGATGTTACAGGCAGCATTTTCTACTGCGTCTCCAGACCGTTTCATGTCTGTCACATGTGCTCTCCTCTGTGAAACGCACAGGGTGCCAGTGGTGGACCTGCCAATTCTGGAATCATATGGCAAAGGCCAAATAGGCTCCATGGTGCCGGGCAGTGAGCACAGGACCCACTTGAGAATGTCAGGCCCTCAGACCACTCTCATGAAGTCGGTTTCTGATTGCTTGGTCAGAGACATTCACACCAGTGATCTGCTGGAGGTCATTTTTTAGGGCTGTTCCTCTTAGCAAGAAGGAGCAGATGCTGGTCCTGCTGATTGGTTAAAGATTATCTACAGTCCTGTTCTTGTCCAGCTCTCCTAGAGTAACTGCCTGTCTCCTGGAATCTCCTCCATGCTCCCAATATCCCTGAAGTTTAATTGACTTGATGCTATACTTTGATTTGTGTTCGTTTAATTTTTTTTAACTGTATATATATCAATACCAACACTGCTCAATGAATTCTGCCAACCAACATGTTAATTAGACTCTGCAGTATTTTTATCTTAGAATTTACATTACCAAGAAGATTATTGTGAAAACAAAGTAATTAACCCTATTGAATACAATCTAAATATAAAGACACCTTAAAAGGAAAACTCCACAAATTTTACACAAAGTCTGTTTCAAAGTGTGGCAAAGCACTGCTAAAAGTTGTATAAAATCTGGATATCTGATAAACAACCTTAAATGATCTCATATTCATCGGTGCTGGCTGAGCCTGAAGACCTATTAAATATGTGGTGGTGTGGAGTCAGAAAGTAGTGTTAATATTTAAAACCTGTTTGCCATTAACACAGTCATCAATGTCACTGAACTTATTACGGTACCATTCAGAGGTTAATTTTATTAAATATAGGTAATATTTAATATATTATAATAGTACTATATCATCATAGCACTTACCATGACATTACACTACTACCACCTTTGTACAGTGCAAACACCCTTCAGAATATCATTTAGTAGTAGTGTTTAAGTGTCTAAAGCACTTGGGCAATACAATGGTAAACCATCATGTATTCTTTTAATTTTCCCCATTTCACCTACCGGAGTGTATGAGCATATGCTGTTTTAGGTTTTGAATACGTGTAAATCGGACACCGCAGGTTGGACACTGAAAGGGCCGGTCAGGGCCATTGGTGCCAGGCCGTGCTGATGGGCTGATATAGAGGTGGTATGGATACTGAATACCTTCCAACCTAAAACACAAAAAGACAATATATCAAAGTGGTAATCAAGCAAGGTAAGTGCACTTACCAACCAAGTGTTGGTTGGTAAGTGCACTTAATGATGATAATGTTCATTTAATGTATTAAGCATGCAAAATCATTGTCTATCAGCACAACCCTAACCAAAGTATATATGTTTATATGGAGAGCTATCATGTGTATCAACCAATCGAAGTAACTTTCCTGTCTCCTTGTCACCTAATAATTCTTCCTTAATTACATCATGTTTTCATTTGTATTAGAAATTTGCAACTATGTGATTAGTGATGATAGTCACATGCGCCATACTGAGTAACATTTAACGTTAGCAGGTTTCCTGTTAAATGCCGTGCTAGTTTCACAGGCAATTTATCACCCGTTTGTAGCTCAAGGCTTTTATAATTTACAATTTACATTCTTTCTATTATAGTGCGTCATTTAAACATGATGTATTAATTTATTATCTAACAGGTGTGGCTCAGACGCTCAGTCTTGAGATCCATGTCTATATGTTCTTTGTTACTTTATGATTGGTTCACAGCAAGTTTGAACAAATCATGATACCTCTCATCATCTTCTGCATGTCCTCCAGCGTTAGAAGTGCTCTGCATTGACGGTAAGCCCTCTGACACGCCCTCATCCATTGACCCTGGGAAGAAGAAGGAAAAAATTACTCATGCTAGCTGTCTAGTGAATTTCTGACAAGAGAATAAAGCCTAAAGCATGACATCTTGAACAGGGTTAGACTAATACACTTTAGCTCTTTGAAGGCTAATCCCCTGTTTTAGGATTGATGCTGCAGGATAACAAAGCACCGTGCTATTCAACTGTTTAGGAAAAAATTATGAATGTTTCCATTTTCTTTTTTTATTTTTGGAACAGCAGAAAAGCCTTTCAAGTAGAAATTGGACCACTGGACAATAAAACTTTCCATTGAGACCAATACAAATAAAAGTTCTACGGGTGGGAAGGCAACTCTGGGAGCAGGATGAGGCAGGTTTGACTGCACATTTTTACAAGCAACACTGTCTTAAGTGGGTCAGGACACAGCCCTATTATAACAGTGAATAACACTGTAACAAATGCACACCAATATGGACTTAAACTGTATTTTTTTAACCAAATATAATCAACGTACGTATAAATCAACTATTACACATGCAGAAGGACTACAAATAAGGAAGGAGAATGACACTCACCTATGGAGGAAGACTGTGGACTGATAAGCAGCTCCTCCTGGACCTGTTCGCTCCCTGGCACCGTCTGCTGGTCACTCAGTGAGCTCTGAGAGGCACTGACTGGCTGTGATGATGCTTCTTGGACCTCTTCATCACTGAGACGCTCCACCTTCACCCTTATGTCTTCCTCCTCTGCTGCCACTGGTGAAGACACTGTCTTTGAGCTCTCGCATGTTAAGAAGTCACTGAGCCTACGGCCAACCACTACCTCTGATGTCCCCGGGGTGCCCTGCTCTAAACAACGAGGGCTCTCCGGGAGCTTTGATTTGTCTGAGTGAAACCTCCGGTCGATACCAAATGGGAAAGTCCAGGGAAAGGCCAGGGAGGACTCTACAGGCTGTGCTGTGCTGTCTGAGAACGAGGGCGATGGGTTGGGGATCTGAGGGGAGGTGGTGACCATCTGTGTAGTGCATTTGAGTGGACTCTCAGGGGAAGCCATTGAGACAAAGCTTTTGCGTTTCCTTCGTGATTCGCGGCATATGGGAACGTTTCTTTCCATCACACTACAGTCAGAAGATACCGGTGACACACTGCCATCCAGTGGTGTCAGGGCACAGTTTGACGAAGCACTCTCTGGTACTGATTCGTGAGGTTTATCTGCTCCCATATTGTTGTTGTTATTATTGTTACCCGGACTCCACAGAATACTTGATTTCATGAACTCCGAACACGTACTAGCCACAGCAAACATCTGCATGTAACTTGCAGCCGCCAGGACATCAATGATATTCTCTGTGCTGATGGAAAGGGTAGATGTGTAGGCATATTCCAGCAGGGGAGCAAAACCACTAACCGTCACATGGTGAAGGTCCAATACAAACTTGTCCTCCTCCTCTGGCCGGCCCACCAGTTTGGAGCGGAAGAATTCACTGCAGCAGGCCAGAACCACTTTGTGGGCCAGGAAGAGCTTGTCTTGGACTCGGATGGTGACATCACATAAGTGACCCTCATTCCGCAAAGCGTTGAGCTTCTCAAGCATCTCCTGGCTGTGTGAAGTTGAGCTGTGGGTGAAGGTTTTCACCCCCATATTGGAATCCCTTTTTATACTGTGTAAAGGATATGTGTCCTGTAGCAAGAGAGAGAAAAAAAAATTAATAAATACTTCAGTTTGCAAAAGGGAAGCATTACCACAGGATTCCATTTTCCCGGGAAAGGAAAAAGAAACAGATCACTGTTAATGAATATATTTTTACTAAGCTCTAACATATATTCTTGTGTGTTAGTTTAAGACCTTTTAAAAACCTCAATAATTCGAAATTAACACCAAATGCTGTGAAAATTATATATTGTACTTGGTCTTTCATAAACAAGTTATAAATACTGGTTAGGTGTACAATTTTACAACAGTGCAATGAAATCTGAAATATACTAATCAAAGAATTTCATTGCCGCACATCACAGTTACGTGAATGTCTTTGGATTTTAGAGTGTTGAGCATACAAAACAAGGAATTTGGTAAATGGAATGGACTTGAAATACTTACAAAGAATACTTATACAGCACTGTTCTAAATAATAACAATAGCACTTAAAGTGAACTTAAAGTTTTTTGACAAATGAGGCTGTGTGGCTGGACCCAAACAAAGGATGCAGAATACTGAACTTTAATGTTGAAAGTTTATGCAAAGTTTGAAAAACATGAAAAATTTAAAATCCCAAAATCAAGGTAATTAATAACCAAAGGAAATTAATAGACAATAGAATAAACCAGCACAACTTGAGAGAGACACCAACAACAAAGCAACAAGAAACTGAGAAGAACTGAGAGTATAAATACACACACGGTAAATAGGGAACGTAGAGACAGCAGGGAAGAACAGGTGAACCAAATGGGATTACACAGAACAAGAGACTGTCAAAATAAAACAGAAAGTGACCAAACATGATACAAACACAGACTTGACAAAACACGGGGAAGCAAGTATACAGAGGAAATACCAAAAGACTGACATTCAGACTATGACACATGAACTGGACATGGATGCAACTAAACAGGGAAGACACAGACACCACAAACACAACAGAGAAGACTTGACACAGGAGGGAGAACTGGCTAAGCAAAGGAAAACGTGATCAAAATCTATACAAGATATAAACCTATACAAGATATAAACATAAACACCAAGCAAACCAAGAACCCATAACACACATAAAAACGAACTCAAAGTCCAAAATTTACAGGTCTCGTTCACCCAGTAACACACAGTGCTTCTTGCACGAGCTCTAATGAATACATCAGGGGAAACTCTGGGTACTGGGACCTAAAATGAACCCCTTCTTCATCTAAATATCTGGCAATTTTTTACTTACAAGTTTATTGTAAGGCAATTACATTTTTGGGCTACAACTATTACGAAAAGAAAATACTTGTGACAAAATTATTACCTTTCTTGTACTAAATTTTGATACAAAGCTCTCGTTCATTATAAATCAGTTACAACTCAATCACACCCCTTCTCTTTACAGCAGCTTAATTTTTACAGCTCATCCTTAAAAGCTCAAAGTAAATCACTGTTTAATTCAGCTCAAGACAAGCTGGCTAAAACACATAGGCTACGTTCTCACTTCAGCCTGAAGGGACCCATTTTTTGTGAAATCCGATTTTTTTTTTTGTGTGGTCCAAATTTCTAAATATATGTGACTTGGATGTGATCTGTGTGTGAACTGCACCCGAACCAAAAAGTGTCCCGCATGCGCAGTAGAGGACGCGATAACGTCACACGTAGCGAGCGTGCTCAGTGTTTACAAAAGTAAGTTTTTTTTCCTTCCCATGTCCGCAGAACGAGGTGTAAAATAGTGACTTTGTCGAGTATCAATGACATGCAGGTCGGATCAACGCACCCCGGCCGTGCACACACAGGATTTCAGGTTTCCAAAATTCTCCAAAAGTCACTGGAAAAAGTCACTAACTTTGTCGCTAGTCACTTTTTGGAAAAACAAAAGTCCCTAGGGGGTCTGAAAAGGGACCATTCAGCTAAAAAATATCAGATATCATTTTTTGTCCATGTCCATATCGCCCAACCCTAATTGTGGTAAACTTACATACAAAGAATTACAACAATCCAGTCTTGTCATAATAAGAGTTTGTATGACTTTGTCAACGTAATTATAAGACAGATAGGGCTTTACTATAGCTAACAATCTCAAATGGACAAAATAGTTTTAACAAAGAACTAATCTGTCTATCAAAGTTAAAGGAGTTGATAGAACAGCAAACTGGTGAAATTCTCAGCCTAAGACAACCTCAACATGGCCCAGCACCAGGCGATCAACCGCTGGCTAGAACCCCGAATGCTGAACATGTAACATTTAACTTAAAACATCTTCAAAAACTAATTGTATTAGCTCAGATTTTAAATACACTAGCTCCAAATTTAATACCAAGAAGAAAGGAATACAAGACATTTTTCTTGCTTTTAATTCTAGACTTTTTTAGTGATCTGCGGGAACAACGGCAGATTATATAATTATTGTTTAAATCAATGTCAGAGTGTCAAATGATTGCCTAACTAAGAAAATCTCAGGCTGGAATCACTGATTAACAATCAAAAGTACAGAAACAAAATGAGCGGTCAAATATCATTCTGCAAAACACCAGGTCCAAAGCGGAGACGGGGGAGGGGTGGGGGTGTCAAGTGTTCTGTGTGTGCAAGGCAGTGGGTAAAGGTAGAGAGTTTTTCAAAGGTGTTTTCTGAGGGGAAGGTAGGGCAAGGGGGGATGAAAGCAGACAAGGGTAGGGAACGGGGAGGACAAAATGCCAAGTTATGTAACAACAATCAAAGCAGATGCGCAGCGATGCGAGCCAGACCCATGTGGAGGCCAGCGCACTACAGGGCGTTCAAGCAGCTGTCTGCGAGACATGTGGATTTTCTGAGGCATGAGATTTTCCATCAAACAAAAGCTCAAGTGAAGGGGCTCTCACAGGGAGAGTGCACTTTCCTTCACACAGCCAGACCAAAGGAAAATACTCTTGGGCTATCTTGGCCCAGTAAAGGCAAAGTGAATTATAGATTTGGGCTGTGGTGGTGCAACAGGAGTCTGAACCAGCAAACAGTGCATATTAGAAAAAGAGCTTTAATTCCACCATCTCCTGTCAGAAAATGTATTCAGCTAAAGATTTCATCTAACTTAAAAGCAGGTACATGTAATTATTCTAATCAGTTCCACCTGATGGACACCATAAGTACATCAGGAAGATGGCCACAAATGATCACATGCTAAGTAAGTACCTCGGGCAGAAACCAGCAAAAGAAGAGGAGCAAGAACAGGAACCATCAGGCCCCTGCTTGTACCAAAGGCAGATAGAAGAAGTGCTGGCTGATATCAATAAATCCTACCAACAGCTGGACAAAGCTGAGTTGAAAAACAGCAGAGAGGCAAAAATCATGGCAGCACAGGAACAAGCTCTAATCACAAGACTGATAGAAGCTGGGGTCTACCACACCAGGCAAGACCCTGTTTGCAGGCTGTACAAAGATGATCCTGATATAATCTAGCATCATTACAGCAGGTGGCAAGATGCTAGCAGGCAGGGAATATATGGAATGCCATAGCAAAGTGACTAGGATAGTATACAGGAACATCTGTGCTGAATAGGGCCTGGAAGTCCCAAGGTCAAAACAAGGCCACCCCCAAGGGTGGCTGAAAATGACTGAGCTAAGATCCTGTGAGACTTCCAGATACTGATGGAAAAACTGGTGTTGGCTAACCAACCATACATAGTGGTGGACAAGCAGAGGTGGAAGGCCATAGTGATGGATGTAGTAATATCAAGCGACAGAGAAGAAGAAACACGAGATGTTTGATAAATATCAAGGGCTGGGAGAAGAGCTAGAAAGGATGTGGAAGGTGAAGTAACAGTGCAAGGTTCTAAGCCAGTGGTTGATCGGCGCTGTGCCTTGCTAAGGTGCTGTCTCACCGGGGTTTTAAAAATTTTCTGTCTAGAACTCTGCCATGGTTCCTGTGGTAATTAGAACACTTGGGGCAGTGACACCCAAACTGGGAGAGTGGCTTCAGCAGATTCCAAGTACCACATCTAACATCTCTGTCCAGGACCCTCAAGCTCCCAGGCCTCTGGTATAGGACCTGAGCTTGGAGAAGGACAACCTGCACAGGAATCTGTCATTTGCACAGGAATTCCCCACTTGCCCTGTGGGTGCACGGGGCAAGTGGGGAATTCCTGTGCAGATGACACCCAATTACATTTATCCATGAAGTTAAAAGACCCAAATCAATTAGTTAAACTCCAGGCTATAGTGCCTGACCAACACAAGATTTTTAAGATTGACCTGAATACCAATATTTGGTGATTGGAAAATCAGATACTCCAATATAGCGAACAATATTTTTTTTTCAGACACATGAATTAATCTAGAATTAAAAGTCCTTAGTAGACAGCTGCAAAACCTGAAATCCTCCACTATCACAGTGTTTTGTGTTCATAGAGCTGCCATACCGCATCATCATGGGTCTTCACTCTGCAGTTCTTAGGGTGTCTAGAAGCAGAATCTGAAGAAGAGCCTTCAGCTATTAAGGTGTTCTCCTGTGAAATCAGCTCCCAGTTTGGATTCACAAAACAGACCCCAAGATAGACCTGTGATTGACAAGTCGTTAGCCAATAAGCAAGTGGAAAATACCCCATTCATTTTGAACGGGTCAAGCCTTCGATCTCTTTCCCCATTCATTTTGAATGGGGCAATAAATTCACAAAACAATTAATATAAAATAAAGCTGAAAAGTTTAAAAGCTGAAAAGTGAGAGCAGGACTGTCCCAAAGAAGCTGAACATTTTGATACCAGAACGGTTTCTGTAGCATAAACGTAGCTGAAGTTATTAGCGATGAAAAAACGTACGGAAGAATAATATATAATAAATATAATAATATTTATAATAAAGTACAACAGTAATAATTATATTCACAGTGTTTCAACAACAGCAGCAGCTGTTTTACATGCAGTCTGTGCAGTCTGCAAGCGCAAAAAGGCGAAGCCGTCACCGAGACGGTAAGCTCGTGAAAGGAACCGTTTTTCTAGCGTTCAAAGCAGCAGCGATTTTTCCTGTAACCACTCTTAAAACCTTTACTTGGAAAGAGTTGCAGGTCCTTCATCAAGCACTTTATCAGTAAGTGAAGAAAAGAGAACTTCGTAGCTGCTCCATCCACCGCTGCTTGTTTCACACAGCAAAAGTAAATAAATAAAGTGCGGTATGGAAGTTAAAATACACAGATGCATTGCTAATATTAAAAAAGTATTTCTAATCAGATCATGCTTGAAAGCATTCACAGTAACGTTGTTGTATTCCTTTATTATTATTACTGTGAATGCTTCTAAAGAAGAATTCATTACTGTATTCTTTATTATTATTATTTATTATTATTCTTCCATACGTTTTCTGATGGCTAATAACTCCAGCTACGCTTATGCTACAGACACCTTTCTGGTATCAAAACGTTCAGCTTCTTCGGGACATTAGTGCTATTGCTTTTCAGCTTCATAACTTTTCAGCTTTATTTTGTATTAATTGTTTTGAGAATTTTTTGCCCCATTGAAAATGAATGGGGAAAGAGATTAAAGGGGAGATCAAAGGATCAAAGGGTGTAGGAGGCATGCTGATTCCACTTCAAAGCCAGGGTGTAGGGGCATTCTGATTCCACTTCATAGTGATTTGTGGAGCATGTAAGTGGTTCAAAGCATTTTCTGCCATTTCAGCATTTCTTGGCATTTCACCTCCGAGCTTTCAGCTGCTTAAAAGCATTCACAGTATTGTTATTGTATTCTTTATTATTATTCTTCTGTACATTTTTTGACGGCTAAAAACTCTAGCTACGTTTATGCTACAGAAAGCATTCTGGTATCAAAACATTCAGCTTCTTCAGGACATTAGGACTACTACTTTTCTGGTTCATAACTTTTATGGTTTTTGAAATATTAAGCTTTTTATGAATTTTTTACCCCATTGAAAATGAATGGGGAAAAGATCAAAGGCAAGGATCAAAGGGTGTAGGGGCATTCTGACTCCACCTCAAAGCCAGGGTGTAGGGGCTCTGCCACAGAGTGACTGCATTTTAGTTGGCAGATCAAAGCGTGTAGGGGAATTCTGATTGGCTGATGATACTTCAAAGTGATTTGTGGAGCATCTGAGTGGTTCAAAGCATTTTCTGGCATTTCAGCATTTCTTGGCATTTTGGCTCCGAGCTTTCAGCTGGACGCATTGACAGTTGCATTTTCTTCTGGAAATGCATTTTCTAGTTACTGTGAATGCTTCAAGGAAACATTCACAGTATTGTTGTTGTATTCTTTATTATTATTATTTATTATTATTCTTCCGTACGTTTTCGTTTTTTGGCAGCTAATAACTCCAGCTGCGCTTATGCTACAGACACTGTTCTGGTATCAAAAGGTTCAGCTTCTTCGGGACATTAGTGCTTTTGCTTTTAATTTTTTGTGAATTTTTTGCCCCATTGAAAATGAATGGGGAAAGAGATCAAAGGATCAAAGGGTGTAGGGGCATTCTGATTCCACTTCATAGTGATTTGTGGAGCATGTAAGTGGTTCAAAGCATTTTCTGCCATTTCAGCATTTCTTGGCATTTCAGCTCCAAGCTTTTGGCTGCAAGCATTCACAGTTGCATTTTCTTCTGGAAATGCGATTTCTAGTTCTGTTCTTACGTATGTTTTTCGGTCATTAAAAACTTCAGCTACGTTTATGCTACAGAAACAGTTCTGGTATCAAAACATTCAGCTTCTTCTGGAGAAGTGGGCTATTACTTTTCTATTTCATAACTTTTATGGTTTTTGAAATATTCAGCTTTTTATGATTTTTTTTCCCCATTGAAAATGAATGGGGGAAAAGATCAAAGGGTGTAGCGGAATTCTGATTCCTCTTCAAAGCCAGGGTGTGGGGGCATATGAATGGGGAAAAGATCAAAGGGTGTAGGGGCATTCTGATTCCACTTCAAAGCCAGGGTGTAGGGGCATTCTGATTCCACTTCATTGTAATTTGTGGAGCATGTAAGTGGTTC
>VUQJ01036008.1:0-10950 GCA_015108635.1 Andinoacara biseriatus
TCTTTCTAGTCCCAGTCAGTACTCTAGCTGCAGCATTTTGGATCAGCTGAAGGCTTTTCAGGGAGCTTTTAGGACAGCCTGATAATAAAGAATTGCAATAGTCCAGCCTAGAAGTAATAAATGCATGAATTAGCTTCTCAGCATCAGCCTGAGAAAGGATGTTTCTAATTTTGGCAATATTGCACAAATGCAAAAAAGCTGTCCTACATATTTGTTTAATGTGTACACTGAAGGACATATCCTGGTCAAAAATGACTCCAAGATTTCTCACAGTGTTACTGGAGGTTTCTAAGATTTGTGGGGCCGAGAACAAGAACTTCAGTTTGATCTGAATTTAGAAGCAGGAAATTAGAGGTCATCCAGGCCTTTATGTCTTTAAGGCATTCCTGCAGTTTAACTAACTGATGTGTGTCATCTGGCTTCATGGATAGATAGATCTGAGTATCATCTGCATAACAATGAAAATTAATGCAGCGCTTTCCCACATTTACACATATTATCTCTCTAAGTTCACCTGTACATTTTATTTGAACTTGTTTTTGAACTTTGTTTTTTTTATAAACCAGATATTTAAGTTACTCAAGAAATTGTTGCAACACAACTCAAGAGGCTCCACCTTCTCCCGGGCTGCCATTATAAATGTTACTATACGTTCATTGGCTAAAATGACTGATTGGGTCATTTATGACTTTTTATTTGCTGTTTTTGTGTTTATCATTTATCACAATGTAGTTTTTAGTTTCATCTATGGCAGATGTTCTAAAATGTCCTAATGTAATTAATGTGTCAGAGCTGTGTATCTGCTTCTGTAGCAGTAAATCTTTCTATCCGTGACAGCTTTACCATGAAACATCACGCGGCAGTGATTAGAAGTGGAAAACTACAGTGAAACCAAAAAAGCCTCCCCAAGCCTTCATTCAGAGCCGGTTCACCTGCAGACAGGTGAACCAGAGTGGAAACTAACTGCAGACATGTGAAACTGCTGAGGACAAAGGTTGATGTCCAAGGCCAAACTGTGATATATATTAAAGTATTTGGTACTTATTATGTGTCCCTGATAAACTACCTGAATGATTAATAAGTGGAATAAACTCACCAACTCTTCAGTTTCTCGGCTGCAGTCTCTATAATCCAGCTATTATGAGAAGCTTTGTTTCAGTTGTGTACTTCACTGCGTTTATGTTAAAACCTCCATAAACAATGCAAATTTATGATGCAAAATAGCAATAAAACAAAAGGCAGATAATCCTCTGAGCTTCCTGAAACCGTCTGTTAACTCCCACACAGCTGCTGACAAAGACCACCCCGGACTTCTTCAACCAAATCACAAAGCAAATTAACTAGAAAGAAGATTCTGGATCCCAGGTGATTCCTGTTCTGCCGTTAACGCCTTTTTTCCTCCCTCAGACACCCAGAATAATCACACAGCAGCTCCAGTTGAGTCGGCCACAGACTCACACAGCAAAATAACAATAAAAACACGAGCTTGCTCCCTCGTCAGTTAGACGATTCCAGCACATGATCCTTTCTCACACAGTTTCTTAATTAAAAAATCATACAGCACAGAAACAACAGAGCAGAACAGCAGCATTGTTATTTAGAAAAAGATGAAATACGCGCGACCGGACAGTTTAAATCCCAGCAATGTGGGCCTAAAGGGCAGCCTAATTAATGCGCTAATAAAGTACACAGTTTACTTCAAAAGAACCATTTACCAGGTTAACTGAGAAATACAACACAATCCATTGAGACTCAATAAATAAGCAAATAAATGCATAAACAGAACCTGCTGAATACACACGGTAACATTAACAGTTGAGTCTGTCACAGCTAACAAGCTAACACACTAACTACAGGTGTTTGCAGGCAGGTGAGCAGTAAGATGACGCCGTCCTCCGTTAGTCGAACAAAGAAAGATGGACTTCTGCTAATCCTGACCTTGACCTGCCTTAGCTGAGCCCCAGCACGGCATCATGTCCTGTGAAGAAGAGCTTTTATCGGCCTGAGTCGACCCTATAACCAGCTTTAGCACCCAGAACAACTTCATCGGTCTCATCGTGGAGGGATTGTGGCCCACTCTTCTTCACAGCATGGCTTCAGTTCATTGAGGTTTGTGAGGATTCATTCATGCACAGCTCTCTGCAGATCCGTCTCAGCCAGGTTGATGTCTGGACTTTGGGCCATTGCACCACCTCCCTTCATTTCTTTGTCAGTGATTGTGTTGCAGATTAGCTGGTGTGGGATCAGCTTACTGTCTCCACATCAGTGTGACCCTGTTGCTCAGCCCTCCTTGACACCGTTACTTTTGGTTTGCCTCCAAAGCACAGAAAGAGTAAATTATTCACTGTTTTGTGCAGTGAACCTCAGGAAGCGATGTTCTGTAACTCATCAAAGGCCCGATGAACGGCGCCCTTCGTCCTTTAGTCCACAGGAATCGCTCCTCCTCCTCAGTGCTGGTCAGAACAATCACCTAAAAGGTCTTCACCTTCCTCCTGAGCAGGACAGGTATTCCAGCTTCCTGGTGTGCATTTTCTAAACTGGGCATGTGTGCAAGGTCGACAGCAAGCTGAAGTGCCTGGTGTGAATATGTGTGTGAGAAGCTGAATGTAGCTTGTAGTGTGGAGTGCTTTGAGATGAGAAAAGCACCATAATAAATGTTTTTTTAATGTTCCTTTCACATGAATCCTGACCACAGATTTCTGCTAATGCAGGTAAATAAGGAACATATGGCTTCAGGCGCGTCGTTGTGTCGGAAAATCCTACAGTGTGATTTTTCTACACTGAAGAGCAAAATGCAAGTATTACTGTCGGCAGCTGCAACAATCCTTGTAAGTCATGCTGACCTTAAACGTAGATGAACTCGCTCGCGTTAGCTCGTGCACGTGGTGAATCCGCTGGTCACAGTAACATTTCAGTGTCTTTCTTCTATGTTGCAGTCTTTTGTTCTCCTCCCAGGAAGTGATTGAAGCTCTGCAGCACCGCCGCCGCCGCCAGCTCCTGCAAACATTTCATTTGGGTCCCCAGAATCTGTTTCTGTGATGTCGTCTGTATCTTTAGACAACAAAGGCCAAAATAAATAAATAAATCAATAGAATTCAAAAAAAGAAAAGAAAGTGAAGCTCGAGTGTTGCTGCTTTAACTAATCCACACAGGAACATGAATTATATCCAAATAACACTAAAATATGCATGGGCCCCGGAGCTGTGCACAGCACAAAGTCTCTGTAGTTCTTCAGATGATGTCCGTGTTCGTTTTTCCTCAAAGAGTCAGATTCAAATCAGCAAACAGCCGAAAACTGCTAAAAAAGGATGTTTTAGCATTTTTTTCTTAGTATTTGCTATCGTGAGCTGACCGGAGCAGCAGCGTCCGCGCAGAGATATCGAGTCTCAGCCATTCGCAGATATCTTCGTTAACTCGGCTTCCTGCTGTCTTTACTTGGACAGGAAACATGAAGCGCGCCTCTGCACATTCAGGCCCGACACTTTCCCTCCATGAACGAGTCGCAGAAATCACGTCAGTTTGTGGCCACATGGGTGTGAAGTAACTGCACAACTGCCTGTATGATTACTCGCTACAGCACGCTTGGATAAATGTTATAGTAAAAAATGTGGCTGTTTATGGTTATATGCTAAAAATGGATCATTTGTCAGCGCGTAAAATTCAACTTTCGTGAACATAAACACGATGTTATATGATGCTTTTATAAAGGGTGACGTAGCATCTCAAAACCAGGCTGAAGTCCATTTTTTTACTTCTTTGCATGTTGAAGACTTCTAGATGAACATGAAAAGATTTAATTCATCGATATTTCTTTAACGTGAACACGTCACTCTGGTATTTGAATTATTGTGGTTTGGTTTTAAATACATAAATACTTAAATACTATAATCAGTAATCGACCACAAGCCACAGAGCAGGCTGCAGACCCAGGATTCACCAGCATCACAGGCCGCACCCGTACGCATGCGTGGCCGCGTCGAGCAGCGTTCCCCTCATAGCCGAGCTGTGCAGGACGGCGACGTGCGTCTGCAGTTTAATAATCGTAATGATTTCAATAAAGTGTTCAGGCAGAGTTTCGAGCGATATTTGCAGACAGCAAAGATCAGATAAACATATTGGAAAGCTCAGTGTTCAGCTCAGTTTGAGGTTTGGGACGAGTTCACAGAAAAACAGGTTTTTATAGCAGTAAAATATAGACTGAGCCTATATTCTGTTCACTGTTGATTTTGTGGATTCTGGGTCACAAAAGCTGTTGCTATCTGGTTGCTAGGAAGCATGATGACATCATGATATCCAATATCTATACCAGATATCATGTTTCCATGTTTGGATGAGGTTTAGGACGAGTTCCATACAGACTGACTCTATATTGTGTTCACTCTCATCCCAGCTGTGTGAAACAGACCTGGCAGCAAATGATTGTAAATTAGAGCCGAGCA
Source organism: Andinoacara biseriatus (assembly GCA_015108635.1). Lineage (NCBI taxonomy): Eukaryota > Metazoa > Chordata > Actinopteri > Cichliformes > Cichlidae > Andinoacara > Andinoacara biseriatus. The sequence continues at coordinate 4,440 of VUQJ01036008.1, forward strand.
CGTTTATTTTCTGCACGCTGACGCCGCCGTGCGTCCAGCTGCTGTGTCCTCACTGCGCGGCCTTCTTTGTTGTTACTGAGGTACAACAGGCTGAGCAGACCGTGTAACAGACTATGGAAAAAAACTGCTTTTTAAAACCAAAACTTGACCAGCACAAGTTATCCAGGTAAAAAGAGACTTTATGATGCTCGACGGTCTCCCTGAAGTAAAAGCGTCTGTGTGCTGTGAGAAGGTCAAAGGTGAGCCGGTGTGTGAAGCTGGTGACACATTGTTGCCTTTCAGCATCTGACAGCTGTGGAGGGCTTCGGTCCCTCGTGACCCTGAGCAGGTGAAGAACACGGACGGAGGTCCACGTGCTTCCATCACCGGGAGATAATTCAGCTAACGTACTTTTTTATTACAATTAGAGATATCTGCCCCACGCTGATGATCAGCTAATGTGGAAGGTTAATACAGGTAACTCAAACTAAACGAGAAAAACATGTTAACTTAAATAAAAGATGAACTTTGGGGAAAAAAATTAAAACTAACTAAAATTATTTTGTGAACCTGATAAAAGATCAAATTAAAATATAGAGGGAATATTTTTAGTGTTAGTATCTGTTAAAAACTTGCCTGATGAGGCTTTAAAGGAGATATTTTATTCGACTCTTTTGATGTCTAAAAACATAATAAATACAATAATAGTTAAAACGACTAAAACTAACAGTGAAACTAATAAAAACTCACTCTGGGAAACTCAAACTAATTACAACATTAAATATGAAACTATAAGAACTGTGAATGTTTCAGATTTCTGTCTCACTGCTGCTGAACTCACAGCGATTAGAAATCTTGACCTTGCAAAATAAAACTAATCCCACCTGTTTTATACTCACCTGCCTTATCTCACTTAGCCCCACCCCCACCCCCACCTGCAATCCCCATCCAAACCTCACTGCGTGCCAATTATCCAATAAACATTCAAACAAACGGCAAAGAAATAAAAATGGGGCATTCAGAGTGTTTTACACTACAAATCCACAGTCCACACATATTCTACCTTCTGCACCAGTTTCATTAGATTTCCTGTCGCCCAAGGACGCGTCCTGTGGGCTGAAGGAGCTGAAGGGATTCAACAGCCGTTCTTCTCATTAGTGCACGGACGAAACCTCGACTGTCTCATGAAATATGCCAATCACAGAAACCGCGGTGATCAAATGACTTGATTCATTTGATCACAATCCCAAATCAAATTGAATACATTTCTATGAGATTATGTCCACATTTATATTGTTCTTGTCTCCTGTAAAAGGGGCTTCGGGACTTTGGGGAATCTCAATGAAAGCCGTGCGTCAATTTCACCCTTTAAATCCACTTTGGTGAGAGGGAGAGGATGAGACAGAGGAAAGAGCCAGCAGAAAAATCTGCTGCAGTTCAAATAAAGCAGACTCAACTTTAATGCTTCCTCCGACACACTGGAGCTTTGTGTGGAGGCTGAATCACAAATAGCTGGATTCACCCAAATTAATCAGGAGAGGGAGGCTGGCTGCTGGGAGTCAAGGGAGCCAAGTCAGTTTTCCATTAATTCTGCCTCGAAAATCTATAATTAAACAAAGAGACATTTTTTTCAGCTTTAGTTTTTATGTTTTTTTCTTCTAAATCTTGAATCGCATGTTTAAGGGTCTACAGAGGAATGCGGTTTTTCAAAAATGCCAATAAACAATTTTAATCAATCCAATTATCCTTCCATCTTTTCCTTTTTCCACCCATCCACCAATCATCCTTTCCTCTTTACCCCATTTTGCACTTTCTTTTCTTCCTCTCCTCTCCTTTCTTTGTGTCCTTCCTCTCCTCTCCTTTCTTTGTGTCCTTCCTCTCCTCTCCCTCCTCCCCTCATATTAAATCCCTCGCCGAGCAGCTTCACTGATGTTTTTTTCTCGCAGACAAAAATCATCTCTGTCTTTATTGTCAGGCTGCTGAAGGAGAAGGCGTGTGTGTGTGTGTGTGTGCGTTTGTGTGTGCAGACAATCTGCAGTTTATCGAGTGTGTGTTTGCGTTTGTGCTTCACGCGTGACTGTGTGTGTTTTCACGAATAGTAGCCATTTTTCCCATTTTCTCTTTCCAGCCTCGCTCATCTCAGCTCTTCCTTTTTCAGCCCCTGATCAGTGCGCACACACACACACACACACACACACACACACACACACCGCTTACATTCCTATTGAATGACAAGCTCTAATGGCATTTAAACCAACCGAGTGAAAAACAATGGACATTACTCACCGCTATAATAACTCCTGCTCCAAAATATCTCAGCCTCTTTCTTTCCTTCAACATTGCCGTTGCACAATCAACCATTAACAATAATTGCATTAGCACAATTCTGCATAAATTAATCTCCCTGAGTTGCAGTGTTTGCAAGCAGCGTTTTCATAATGATGTAATTATAAAGCATCTGAACTGAAGCAGGCATCACAGGCTCTTAGTGTGACGGGAGACTCCATCGGGGGAAATGTGAAACCTTAAAGATGGCAGAGACCGGCCAATGAAACATTACTTCCAACTCAGTGAGCCGCCCAGGCACGGGAACTATTATCCTTTCAAAAAAGACACTGTAATAACATGGCAGCCCCAGCTGTGACAGATGTGGCCTGCCCACCTTGACTCCTAGAAAAAGCAAATAAACTGAAGGAAATCCAACGTGCTGTTTCCTAAGGAAGAGGAATCAGTTCCCACGTTGTGCATGTTGCAGATGTGTTCAATGTATGACTTTACTGTTGCACGCAAACGTTATGAGTTTTTGTTTGGCTTTTGTTACATTCACGTAACCGTCTGCAGGCCTCTGGTTTAGATCCTGTGAGGTGATTTACGAGCCCATCAACCGCCTCGATCTCCTCTGTAACTAAATACAAATATGCTGCTTCACTGAATTTAAAAAAAGCACAATGCTGTTAACGGTTTCTACAGTATCTGTGTTAGATACACTTAGAGAAACATTTGTTAACATGTAACTAAAATCAGCAGCTTTTGTTAATATGAACCAACTCGTGTTTTTATTTTTGGACCCTCCTACAGAAGATCTGTGTGATTAACAGCTCCAAATAATCCTTATGTACACAGATCGACAGCAGCTGACTTCACAAAGAAGATACAATTACATTAGAAGAATGTAATTATAATTATAATAATGTATTTGTATAGCACATGTGTGCATTCACACTTCCACACACAGGAGAACAGCAGCCAAAAATAACAGATAACCGGTGATCACTGACAACCAAACAATCAGCCAACCTGACGGGTGGAGGAGGCAGTTCCACAGTTTAAGAGCTCCAACCTCAAAAGCCTGATGGTTTAAAATAAGAACATGGAGCAGTTAAAAGCCCCCGGGGGGTCTGCTGGAGTAAGGTCCCAGCCATATAGGGCTTTTGCATGTTAGTAATAAACTCTGTAATGAATTCTGAATTTCACATGGAAGGTTTACATTCCTGGGTGTCAGTAAAGGTTTTTGCACTGTTAAGTAACAGAAGCTGTTGGTCAAAAATAATGCCAAGGTTCTGGAGCTGATTCCAAGGTTCTGGAGCTGATTCCAAGGTTCTGGAGCTGATGTAATGGCTCCTTAGAGAATCCTCGGGGCTGAACACAAGGACTCTGGCAGGTCTGAGATGGTGCGGTTTTAAAGACATCCGGTCATTAATGGCAGTTTGTCTTACAAATACAGCTGTGTATTAGTGCCCTGTTTGGGGATCATATCATTACATTAAATCTTACAGGATTGTCAAACTATCTACAAAAAGCAGGAATATAGATGCTCCTAGTGGCTCCGAGTCACTGCCTCTTATTTGAGCTGGGCGGGGCTTCTGTGCTCACAGCCAAGGCCGTGCGCCTGAAATGACCATATTAGGCATATCCACTCTCTATGACATCATGACATCAAAGAGAGCCAAGAGTAGAAAAAACTGCCTGAAACAGCCTGAGCTTATGTTAGGGATTACTTGCCCCTCCCTGAGCCTGGTTCTGCTGCAGGTTTCTTCCTGTTAAAAGGGAGTTTTTCCTTCCCACCGTCGCCAAGTGCTGCTCATAGGGGGTCGTTTTGACTGTTGGGTTTTCTCTGCAGTATTGTTGGGTCTTTACCTACAATACAAAACACCTTGAGGCGACTGTTTGTTGTGAATTGGTGCTTTATAAATAAAATGGAATTGAATTGAATTGAATTGTACACATGCTGACCTCATTTTAAGGCTTTCCATGTTTAATAGGAAAATCCAGCATTGGGACAGTCGCTAGTATATTTGAGTGGAAAAAAGGAAGAACGTTTTAGCGACACATGCAAAAACCCAGCAGTATCAAACCTCCAAAAACACGTCCTGATTTGCCGTCATATTGTTTGAGTCAGATGAAAGCAGCTTTAATCTGATTTGGATTGAACACATACGAGTCAAAGAGCTCCTGAAGCATCCCCCTGAGTGCAGCCGCTACAAGATGGTTCAGGAAAGCTGCAGTTAAATAAAATATGAAAGGAAGGGAAGAAGAGGATGTGAGGTGATTCTTAGACGGCTTTTCAGGTAATGACAGACGGTGGGAGGCGAGATTATGATGCTGTTTTATTTCTGTGTTTCCTGTGGCTTTAGAGGCTTCAATGAATGGATGCAAAGGAAACCTGGCAGCCTGCAGAGCAGAGCGTGTGGGCGTACTGTCATAGCATGGAGCCTTTTTCACTCTGCTGGCACTCATACTTTGATAGCTAATGGACCCTCAGTCCAGCCTCCACATGAGCTGCTCTGAAAACTGCCGTTTGCTCGGCCACTTGTTCTGCTTCTCTTTTATTCAAGCTTCTGTCCAATCAGGTAAAACAGGAAATCATTTTCCTTCAGTCTGAATCAGGCTGATTAATCAAAATGCCAATAAACTGAGCCAATATTGGCATGTAGTCAGACTTACCGAGCTTTGATTGATTGCATATTTATTCCAGCTGATCAATGATCATTATCAACTGTTTCTCATTGGAGGAGAGTGAATAAACATGTGCTATTATATCAGTTCACAAATGTCTGCAGTAATACGCACAGTAGTGACAGTGATGGAGCTGCACCCGACTGACAGTTTGAGCTCACTGATCGCACAATAGCAACAATTTTGTGGTTCTTAAAACGAAGGTAAGACTACAATAAAAAAAAAATCATGTGAAATCATCACCATGTAGATCTTGTGGCAGCTCTGGATTAATTGTGGAAAAAGTCCGAGTTATGTGAAAGAAAACAACACGTGCAATTTTCCCATTTGCAGTCGTGCATTCAGTTCCTTTTGGTTGATCTTTGTTTAACAGACCGATCTACCAGCTTTTGCTACAGGCAAGGACGTGAAATGCAGCAGAAGGCGTGGGCTGATAAACAAGACAAAATCTGAACTGCTGGAGCTTCTACACACCGACTCTGCCATCAATGAGTGAACAATGAGGGAAAAGGGTGTGGACCATCTCTGTGAGATCTCCACTGTCATCCCATCATAACCACAATTATATCATGCGGTGCTCAGTTGGTGCTCAGTCACAGGGGGGTGGGATAATCATCACAGTTCATTTAGGAAATAACAGAATAAATGCTCAGTGATGTTAACAGAACAGTAATGAAGCTATTGCAGGTGTACCATAAGTCATTTACAAAAATATATTTTAAAAAAGCTGAAATTCTTAATTATTATAATTTCTAAACATTTTAAATAGACAGAATTATATAATTTTAAACTTTAAATCCTCTAAACTAAATCCTATAGGGTAAGATGCACATTTATAGGGTAAAGCGAGCCTAGGAACCTCTTCTGGATTTGGTTCTGGGAGTTTTCTCTTCGGTTTGCAGCCTAGTGTGAAGCGGCTGGCATGAGAATCAGCACCTCTAAGTCTGAGGCCATGGTCCTCAGCCGGAAAAGGGTGGAGCGCACTCTCCGGCTCAGGGACGAGTTTTTGCCCCAAGTGGAGGAGTTGAAGTATCTCGGGGTCTTGTTCACGAGTGATGGGAGAAGGGAACGGGAGATCGAGAGACGGATCGGGACTGCTTCTGCAGTGATGCGGACGCTGCTCCGGTCTGTCCTGGTGAAGAGGGAGCTGAGCGTAAAAGCGAAGCTGTCGATTTACTTGTTGATCTACGTTCCCACCCTCACCTACGGTCACGAGCTTTGGGTAGTGACCGAAAGAATAAGATCACGAATACAAGCGGCGGAAATGAGTTTCCTTTAAAGGGTGGCTGGCCTCTCCCTCAGGGATAGGGTGAGGAGTGCGGCCATGAGGGAGGGGCTCAGAGTAGAGCCGCTGCTCCTCCACATCGAGAGGAGCCAGTTGAGGTGGCTCGGGGAGCTGATTAGGATGCCTCCTGGCTGCCTCTTGGGTGACCCAGGACACGCTGGAGAGATTATATCTCTCGGCTGGCCTGGGAACGCCTTGGGGTCCCTGCTGATGAGCTGGTGGAGGTGGCTGGAGAGAGGGAAGTCTGGGCTTCTCTGCTTAGGCTCTTGCCCCCGCGACCCGGCCCCGGAT
>VUQJ01036010.1:21306-32811 GCA_015108635.1 Andinoacara biseriatus
AATAAACCTAAAAAAATATAAAAAAAAAAAAAAAGAATGACAAAACACAGTACCTTCAATAAAATACATTAAAAAAAAATTACAAAAAAGCATGATTAGAAAAAGTGAAAAATAAGAAAACTACACTGAGTCCCAGACAATATACATTTATATACAATTAACATACACAACAAGTTTGTTTTGAAGAAAATGCTTTTTTAGCATTCTGAATTCTTTCTATGGATATATTTAGGTGGACAGGTCTGCCAATATGACTCTGAAGCTGTGACCCTCTCGATGTGATTTTTTTCTCACGCTGTTTTGTTTAAATTCACACACAGGGAAAGAAAATTGAGAACTGTCATCATCCTGATTGCAATCATACATGTAGTTAAGGTAATTGAAAAGGCAAGGTTTAAAATTAATGTTGAATATTGGAAATGGGAAACATAAGTCAGAAGTCAACAAACAGTGATGAATATGGATATTGCAGGGTGCCACTCATACACCCCTGGGTTCTTCCATTATTTGGCTTAAGTTGAAGTTTTTCCATCACCAATACACTAGTATCCAAGTGATAGAAATTTCATCATCAGAGGATGTATTTGAAGCTCGGTGTGGATGTCTGTTTACCTTCCAGGCCACTCTGCTGGTTCACTACAAGGGCACCAAAGGTACATGTGCTAGACCACCAAAACAGAAGCTGAATTTGAAGGGTGGCTGTATATAAAGGTCAATTACCACCTGCATTTGGCAGAATGTGCACTAATTTGCTGAGGGACTTTAGAAAAAGAAAAGTGTGCCATCATGTATGGAACCCATCTTAAAAGTAAGCAGCAAGCAGTTCATAAACCTGCCTGTGTATGTCCACAAGGGTATAAAACTGAGGCAGAAGTCTGTCTTTTCTAGATGACTTGTAGTATGAAGGTGGGCTCCTATTATTCTTGTTATGGGCACTAGAAGGCCCATTAAATCAAACTACTGAGTCATTTTTTTACAGGACAATCTCCCAGCGTAGATAACACTGTGATTAATTGAAAGTCTAGTTAAATGAAGATTAAGTCAGGAGAAGTAAAAGTCTGTATTTAAAAGGTGGACGTAGTTTCCAGGCGACACTTCTCACCACAAAAAAAAGAAAAGAAAAAAAAATCCGGTTGAATGGTACTATATGTGAAAATGACAGCTAGCTACCTTGCTACGTGGCCTATATAAACACTTTCCTGAAAGTTCATGGGCTCAGTCCAATGCTAATGTGTACATTATAGTTCAGCTTCAGGTGATGACTTTAAAACCTACCTCCAAATCCACCACGAGACTTCACAACATTTAGCATGTAATTGAGTCACCTTTCTTTTAAAATCTCCACTTTTAACTGCCTTGCTCTACTGTGCCTGCATTTTAAATTCCATTAGTAACTGCTAAGCATTTGTAAGGTACCTAAAATTACACTATAAAGTTAGAATAATAAAAGTTGTAAGCTATATATTTATTTTTTTAAATGTATATATTTTTAAAAAACTGCCTCAAAGCAATTTTTTTTTTTAATCTCAAGGATATATCTGTGAAAGCTATTTGCTATAGTGCAGTAGTTAACACATTTGCCTAACACACCAAAGATCCCTGGTTCAAGAATGGGAAGGGACACAAATCCCTGGATAAGTTGTGTCAAGAAGGACATCTGACATAAAAATCTGCCAAATCAAATATGAGGATCCATCTACTGTGGCAGCTTGTGAATAAGCCCAAAGAGAGGCCAGACTATATCAAATTATCCTGTTATATAGGACCATGTAAGCCTATATTTTTAAGAGTGATATAGGATTTTTCAGACTGATACTGATACCGATATTTGAGGAATTAAAATCCAATATTCCAATTTATCAGCCAATATTTTTTTCCTTTGAGACACATGAAACTGATTTCCCTATTATGTGTAGTTATTTATTTTCTCACTTAAGCCCCCCTGACTTACGGTGTTTCAAAGATGTGTTGCCAGCAGGGAAGTTGTAGAGGCCTTTTGGTGGGCAGATCATGTAGAGGCCTTTTGGTGGGCATGTCAACACTCGTAACATGGATGAAGGATGTTTTTCTTTTTACATTTTTTATTCATCAGCTGTTACAAATGCAGTAGATTGGAAAATAGCTAATATTGGCAGATAATATCTGCCTGCAAATAAATTAGGAGGGCTCTAATTTTTTGTATTTAAAATTGTATTTATCAGTTAAATCAGATGATTCTTTAGAACTGATGCCTGTCAAGTGCTATGGTTATACTGGGGACATTATTTAAAGGTAGGGTTCACAGTCAAATGTCTACAAAAGCTACACCTCTGATACAACTGTACTATAATTTTGAACATTGTTTTACAGTCCCGAATGTCTAGTTCCGTTCCGCCAATGTGGCACAAGTGGACCCAAATATTTTGGTACCATAAGCCTCTGTAACATCCTCGCAGCCCTTTCACACCTGCCCTTTCCCTCCTTCTCGATGAATGAAAGCCTGAAAGTGGGTTGAGAGAAAGACAGAGGAGAAAAAAAAACATTTCCACTTCGTCAGGGCAGCTTAAGAGTTTGTTATTAAAAACATGACAAGCCATTCAGCCACTAAAGGTGCTTACTCAAGGGAATGCATGGAATGTTTATTCTTTGATTAATTTGCTTGGAGGAGACCTGAAATTCCCCCACTCATGAATATGTGGGTGACAGCGAGATTTCTCCGTGATGACAAGTTATCTAAACAACAGGGCAAAACGATTATGCTAATATCAGGTTGTAGTCATCAATCATCTCGTGTCAATGTGGTGTCAACGCATCACGTTCCCGATCCCCCCTCTGGCCACGTTGTATTGTGAGCCAGTGTAAATGCGTGCGTGCAGCTGTGTGCCTGTGTTTATTTGGAAAGGAGAATTGATCACACTCTCTTTACGCCTGGGGACTCTTAGGGGCATCGCACTTGCGCTGCGCTGCGCTGTTCTCCTGGATAAGAGCCGAAAGAAAACTGGGAGGGAATTAATTAGGAGTGAGTTTCTTCATCTTGATTTGAACACCGAGCTACACACACGGAGTCCGGGCTGACGTCAGAGAGACGCGCCTTAAAAACCAAAGAGCGCATCACGGAGAGATGCATGGTTTGATCACACACACGCAACACACAAACTGGCTTTGGATTGTAAGAGAGCAGGGACACTTTAAAAAGCAGCAGCAGCCGCCGTCGCCGCCCGATGAATGAGGTGGAACAGCAAGTGAAGTCAAGAAGTTACTTTTAAAGTCTGTTAGGGGTGGTGCGTAAAATGGAATCGGTGCGTAAATGTCTGCGTGTCCTCTTTTGGACGAGATGGTAGATGAAATACAAATTTTTAAAACTGTAAAGTTGACCGGAAAGTATCTCTGAACTAGTGTCAGGAGCAAAAATCTGCGTTTGGCACGGATGCTGCTGGACGTCGTTCCACGTCTGCGCTCCTTTTATTTCCTCTTTGGTCACATTTGAACCATGGCTTACTCTCAGCTGGGATACTCCTACTCCACCACGCCACAGGTACAGTTAATATATTGTTTTGTCTTTGATGTTATCGATGAGGATCTGGGCTTAATAAGGAGGATACATCAATTTTAATTTGTCAAAAAATTATCTATCAGCAAGTTACTTTATTCACAACATGACTGTTGAAAATGTGACAAAATCATCTCGTCGCCGGGTACTTTTATTCATGCGTTTACTGCTTTCGTTTGAGAACATAGGTCATATTAAACAGTTAAACAAATTTGTATACGTAAAAAAGAAATTTAAACTCTAGTGTACGTAAAATATCTTCCACTGAGAACTACTTTTATTTTTTAAGAGAATAGGAGAATACATCATTTTCCTTCTTGGACATAAATAGCTTCGCTTCCTACATTTCTCCATAGTTTCTGATGACTTCAGGCTCCCTGGCCAGCTGCCTGGAGCCGGGAAATCCCCCGTCGCACCCAGTGCTGCGCTCCCCGGGCCACCAGCTCACCCCAGGAACTGGCATCGGGGTCTACAGCGGCCCGTATCCAAAGAGCCAGGGCTATTACAACACCTGCGCTACGGACGCCGCTCTCTATTCCAGAGTGAGTGCCACACGTCACTTCTAGCTCATTGATTCTTCGCATTTAAAAATCAATAAATGATTTTGCCTTTAAGATGTAAAGACAGCCTCGTGTGCAGGATCATTTCTGAAAATACAAAAATAAATATAAGTTTTCTTAACCTTGATTAGGTATTCATTTATAGCATTTATTATTCAATATTTTCAGGGGCCACTAGATCACAAAGAAGGAGCTGCATCTGTGCATGTGGGGACATCTCAGACTCCTGCTTATTATCCTTATGAATACACATTTGGGCAATATCCTTATGACAGATATGGGTAAGTCACCAAGAATACTTTTACTGCTCTTAAATTAGAAAAATTTTTTAACATGAAAACTGTAGTACATTGATGTTGTCATCATCATTAATTTGGGGCTGCTGAGAAAACTGTACCTGTCCGTAGCAAGTTTATAGAGTCAGTATCATAATTGTGATAGGATATGAGCTAACTGTTATTTTGATTATCATCATCTGGCTCAGTTATTCCTGCTCAGACGGCGCTTCACGGCGTAAAAATGCCACCCGAGAGACCACCAGCACTCTGAAGGCTTGGCTGCAGGAGCACCAGAAGAATCCCTACCCAACTAAGGGAGAGAAAATAATGCTTGCTATCATCACCAGAATGACACTTACACAAGTGAGTTCTTGGAAAATAATGAATTTGACGTTTAAGGTTGGACCTTTTGGTTTAGTTGCATGATAATGTGTCAGATTCTTGCCTTTTCTTCAATGCTTACTTTGGTTCTGGCATTAGTTAATTTCCCCACCTTTTCACCTTCCTTTTCCCTGTTTTATAACTTTAAGTTCCGTTCTGATTTCCTTCCTTTCCTCAGGTGTCTACGTGGTTTGCAAATGCGCGCAGGAGATTGAAAAAGGAGAACAAGGTGACGTGGTCACCGCGGGCTTGTAAAAGCTCAGATGACCGAGGCTGTGAAGATGACAGTGATGAAGCTGGGAAGCCACTTAAAAGTGACAAGGAGCTCCCTGGTAAGCAAGGCCTTATTTAGTCTGTCAGCACGTTTTGCTCGTTTCATGGTTTCCCAAGTTTTGAGTGTTATGTGCCGACTAACTGTTGCTGGTGTCATTAATTTTTGCAGAGCAACAGTGTGCAGACCTACAGAGTGATCTTGAGGACTTCGATCTGCTGGAGTCAGATGGTTCTGACTGTGATCCGAAGCCACAATTTCTACCTGAGGACAATGAAGCAAACCCAAACACAGAGCTCCCCCATGTGCATCTTGCTCACAACCCAGATCCACTGCGCAGAAAAGAGAGACTGTCCCCCAACTGCCCCAAACTCACAACGGTCCAACACCAAAACAGCTCCTTCTATCTTAATGCAGACCTTCAAAACACAGACACCAAGCCCAAAATTTGGTCCATTGCTCACACTGCTGTGTCTTTGGATGCCAGCTTGCAGTCAGAGTACCCACCGTGTATGCTCTCGTCAACTGGGTCTTCCTCACCCGGGTATCCGACAAACATGGCACTCACCAAGACAGAAAGGCAACAGGAATCTCCAGTCGCCACACTCAGAGAATGGGTGGACGGAGTTTTCCACGGCCCTCCGTTCCAACAGCCCAAACCAGCTGAAGTGTGGAAAGGCCTAAACGAAGCTACAATAGAAAACAGAACACCCGGACAGTCCTTTGAAATTGGTCGGTCTGCATCAGCTTTGTAGTCCACCAACATGTCACCAGTAGGAGAGACTGACCGCTCCACTTAAAGTGAAAGCCGATATTTTGACTGTGTGACACGATCAGCTGACCGTTCACTAAACGGGGCGGGTTTGCCTGTTGAGGTTTTCATTCTATTGTAAGGCAAAAGCAGGATCATTGTTTCCAGACAACAACTGTTTATTTTGCAGGCTAGAAGATAGCGAGTAAAGTGTTATGCTCAGAGTGAAAAGCCAGCACCATCACCAGCTGATTATCCAGGCTGAAGCATGCTAACAATTGTAGCTTAAGTTAAAGCAGTTTCATGCCTTGTTGCTGTTTTTCATGTGTTTGGGGGCCTGGAAAGGCTTTAGAATACATACAGAGAACTGCTTTTACTAAAGACTCATGCACACTGCTTCATCAAATCCAAAGCCTGGCAGACCTGCTGTGCTTAGTCACAGTTGCTAAGCTATGACTGGAAAATTGTCATTTGATTGAAGGGATTTGGTGAACGGTCAGTTATCAGTGTATGATCCTTCCATGGCAATTTCATATTCCCATGCTCTCTTACAACTTACAGACTCTTGTGGACTTCATCAATGATCAGTTGTCACTGCACACTTCCCTGCTCCAAGGCTGTATGGTTCACACAAATGAAAAATATACAGTATTGTACACTTGCACTATAGCCTGCACATGCACCAAGTCACAGAAATAAAAAAGCGTGTTCTTTAGCATGGCAAAGTTCTCTGAGTGTGCCCTTACATTAGCCGCCCACTGTCTGAAACCAATAGTAGAAGCACGTTAGCTGATATAAATGCTGTTCAGGGGAAAGGGAAGAAACCGCGGCAGCTTTGGACATATGTATGTGAGTGTGTGTGTGTGTGTGTGTGTGTGCCAGAGAGAGGGTATTTGTGTGTGTTTTGAGGGAATGAAAGGGGCAATGTGAGTGGTATTCAGCCGTGACTAATGGAAACACACAGAGGAGGGTGCTGCTAAATTGTTAAATCGATGCCACTTCCACCTCGGCTCCAGATATAGCTGCAATCAGCGATGCGTCCCTTTTCATTAGGCGGCTTTTGACTTTGTCAACCTGGGACTGCAAGAAAATCCACCACAAGCAAAATGCTTCATAAAAGCTCTTAAGTAATTTTTAACTAAGTGTCACGTCTTTATCCCCTCGGGTGATTTCTTTTTCATACAGGCAATAAATAGAAAGATTGCTGGAATAAACAGAAATCAGGCGGGTATGATTAGACCTAAATAACTTAAAAAAAAACATTTTCATCAACTTAAATTATTAAATGAACCTTCACAAATTTCACAAATAAAGCAGAACAAGAAATGGTGAGAAGTTATTCTTTTTTCCCTCACCCCCCACATCCTTCTGCTTCTCCTGTTTTCGATTTAGGAGCAGTGATAAAGTATTTATCAGAACAGAGGAGGGATCTGCCTGGGCTTTGTATGGAATTAACCATTTCAGATTAAATAATTTAGGATGAATTCAACCAAGAATTTCATTCTGTTTCTGCTTCATAAATAAGTAAGATTTAAGATGATAAATAATGACATCTGACTTTTTATTTCTGGAAAGTTGTCTTTCTCCCACTTGCCGGTGGATGGGATCTTATTTTGGCAGACTGCAGATATATATTTTATATTTTCGTTCAAATTTTTAGGTTTTCGATTGAAACTTAATGAACTAGAACCGAGACGATTTTGTTTCCAGTTTAAAAAGTCTTGAGGTAGATTTGACTTCAAAAGAAGAAGCATTATGAAGGATGTTGAATGGCAGTCAGATAAGAGGTTGGCTCAGTGCTAAGTGGGGAAAGAGATATAAGGACATACTTGCTCTCACCCTTAGCTGTTTGAGACAGACCTTTTTTGCTCAGGTGCAGAGCACAGGGATTACTGCAGAGGTGTAGACTGCAGTTTAATTTTATCAAGTTGTGCCAAACTGACTCAGCTTTGGTTAGAAAAAGGTCCATGTTATCCACTGCTGTTCCGGAGTTAATCCATTGGGAATTATTTTTTAGTTTGATTTTTATTAGATAATTTTATGAATAATGAGAAATGCAAACATTCAATAACACATTTTTTTGTCCACTGAGGGGCAGCAGAAAGAAGCTGTGACCGCAGTACTGACTAATACATTTAAAGCTGATGTTGCAAAAGGTTGCTTATTTACACATTCAGCCATTGTGCGATGTTAGTATTCACTCAGAGTTTACAGCCACCAGAAACTGAGTGTATTACTCATTTTGTCCAGTTCTGGTCTAAAATAACTGCTAAGAAAACACTCCACTGTGCTCACTAGCTGGTTAGAGGTTTTGCCTCAATTTTGCCTCATTTGTTTGGTTTTGTTCTTTTAATTTAAATCAGTTTGTAACCACGTTTGGAATAGAGAGTAGCACTGGCGAGCTATCAGCTAACGTTAGCTTGGTTAACAAAGTACTAATGTAGTTTAGTGTTATTATATTGGACAGTAGGCTGATTTTAGCCAGCAGAAAACAGATTTAAAATAAAATGAGAAACTGGTGAAGCTGAACAGCAAATGTAGTGCATCTTAATATGACTGAATACTGAAGAAAAACAAAATGGCACGCAACTGTCACACAGACACAATCACAACTAATAACATATAGCCTTAATACGATTTGAATTGTAAATTTTACCCACCATACAGTTGCCAGAAATAACTTTTAATAAGGTATATCTGGCTCTTTTAAAATGGGAGTCTATGAGTAATGACCATAGACAGTAGAAAACATGAACGCCTTTCTACTTTACAGTTGTGCACTTAAAGTGCTTTCTAGGGCAAGTTTCATTCATCCAGTCAGGCATACATTCATACGACCCTTTTGTCTATGCCAAATCATTTTTTGGACATTTGCACCCACGATTTGTTTGTGAGCGCGTAGTATTAGCTAGACCCCTTCCTTCTCATCACATCCATTTTTTTTGTCCAAACAATATGGCGACAAAGAAAACACCAGAAAGATGCGGTGAGTCTATTATATCTGTGTTTACTTTCCACTCAGTGGTGAAAGCCAGCTGGGATTTGAAAACGATGTGCCAGGAGTGAGGCGTTCTCTCCGGGTATAACGAGCCTCAACCACCCGGTCAGCTGACAGCTGACGGCTGTTAGGGCATCTCCAAAAACAGTGCAGCACTTCTGCAATTAAGCGATATCTTGATAAATCAAACAGATATTTGAGGTTTACACATATACATTCTTAAAACATCTTAAAAGTTTATTTTGTGGAACAGAAACAGTCATATTTCAAACTTTCTGGCCACTTTCCTCTGCCAGTGATGTGTTTGAGTTTTACTGCTCAATAAATCATGGTATAAGGTGGGCCATGAAGGATACACCAGACCTATCCTTCAAATCGGGGAAAAAGAAGGTTGCATTTGGAGGAGCCTTTGAATTTGGACAGCCTTCGTTGCCTTGCTGTGATATAATCGGCCTACAAATGCATCCTTTCAAGGATGCAGCCCCTGAATTTGGACGCAGCTAATGTGACTGACTCAACTTTTAGAGCCAGCCTAAAGTGGCCATTCAAGGAACTGCAGTTTTTTACACTTCCATGTTGGCTAAGTAAAGATTATGAATAAATACAGTGCAAGCATTTTAAAATCACCACACAGTGAACATAAAACTTCAAAAAGCCTGCTTTTATCTGCTACATTATTAAATCAGACTAGAAGTTTTTGCAAATATGTTTTTGACGAGGAGGTTGTGTGTAAATCACAATTAAAACTAAAAACTAGAAATTCAGCTCCCTTTTTTTTTTTTTTAGTATCAACTCGCGTGATTTCTCTCATAGTTCTTTTTAACAGTTTGTTCTGCTCCCCTGATTTCTCACACATTTCTCTTTTTACTGCTCCAGCTATGTCATGTCTTCTCTTATCTTCTTCCCCAACTTCTTCCCCCATCCTCCATATTTCCTCCTCCATCTTCTCCCTCCCTCTGTCCCTCCACTTGTCTCACCTCTCCTCTGTCTGCTGTCGACACAGGCGAACGATTCAACAGCCAGTCTGACACGCAGGCCTGCTCCCTGGGCCATATAATGTGATTAAGACTCAGTGTGTTACTGCACAGGTCGGGGAATGTTAGACTCATTGTTTACCTGTCTGTCTCACAGAACCTGGAGTTTCTCGACTCTTTGTGTCTTGTGGGAGAATTGACACAGAGGCGATCGCAAAGGGCTCTTTTTGACCTTGGAAAGTAAACTGCAAATATTTTGCCCAAATTTTATTCACATGTATTGTTTGTTTGTATTCTTTTTTGTACCCCCCCCCCCCCAAAGTGGCAACCTTTTTTAGGAATCATTTTTATTTTTAAAATTTCAGGTGGAATGTCTGCACAGCAAGTATTGACAACTTTAAATTACTCCTCTCTGCACCTCTTGTCTGACACCTATTTCCTTTCAACACTATGTCTCTGTTGCACACTCAACACACACACACACAGAGTTCTAAGTCGCTTGTGTCTTGTCACACACACTTTGGTTTTCCGGGGCTATCAAAGTGCTGAGTGCAAACTCTCTCCTCCAAAAACTGTCACATGTCGCCAGAGGTGTCTCGCTCCCTGCGGTAACCCTCTGAGCTCCTGGCACAAGAACAAGTCATTATTTCCATGGTAAAGGTCAGACGCTCTGTCACCTGACTCTAAAGTGGAGCTGAGTGGAGTCGCCCCGAGACAATGACCAAAGGTCAGTTTTCTGTTTTGACTCTCATACAGTAGGCGTAGATTTGAGGAGGACAGGCTGCTCCCAGATCTGCCTCTGAGCCCCTTTCGGTCACAGTGGCTTCCAGACACGGAGGCTCAGATAATTGGCTGCAGGGAACTCCTTAATGAGCCGCAGGGTCTGTAATGTGACACATCTTCAAGGAGAAATATTTTAATGGGGCAATTACAGCAATGAGGAGGATGTTTTGTGTAGAGTGAGTGATTGTTGTGGAAGGACGCTGTGTTAAGGAATTCTGTGGCATTTAACTCCATTATCTACTGCGAGGCTCAGCACTGAGGACATTTTCAATATGATTAAAGTCTCATTTGAGCTTATCTTTGTCTGAATGGTCTGACCCAACACTGTAGGTCATAAGATGCTTAAGGGGTATATTTCCAATTATGATCTAATATCATGGGGAAGGAAAATAGGTAACTGGATGTAATGTGAGATCCTGGGCTGATTTGACAGTTGAAAACTGCACCCATGAATGAGCCCGTCTGCAAATTGGTTAAATCCACCTTTACAATCTGGAGTTCCTTGATATATATGATGTTGAAGAATATTACATTATGCATTTAAAGGTGGTGAATAATGAAGGCGTGTAGTTAAACCCAGGACTAAAACACAGGTGCTCCTCAATTCAGTGCAATTCACATGCTTAGTTTCATCTGAAGATTTTGCCCCCGGCAATGCCTCCAACTCATCCAACCACCGCCTCTGAACCACTCAGACTTACCAACCGCAAGACCAACCAGTCAGCTCTCTGACACTGACCTGGCTCGCCTGCCTCATTTTAACAATGCACCTCTCTCCCCTTCAATCATCCACTGTGGTCTGACTATAGATGAGGTTAACTACAGCATAAGACTCACTTCCGGGAGTCACCAGGGCCAATTATATCAGCCTGACAACTCTTCCCAACCTGAGCTCCATGGTGTGGAAAATGCAGTTCCACTGGCTGCATCACTGGGGACAGAACAGGCTAGTGCTGTCTGGAGCCCAAGCCAAGCGCAGG
>VUQJ01036015.1:0-13272 GCA_015108635.1 Andinoacara biseriatus
CTCTGTCCTCCACATGCATTTTGAGAATTGAGGCTACCTTCAGGCGGGTGAGATTGAGATTGATTTTCCTGTCACAGGATGGAGGACAGAGGAGATAAGGAGGCACAAATTAGAGTAATGAGGGAAACCTTTGGTCACAAGAACAGATTAGTCAGGATACGATCACTTCCAATATATGGATTTAATTTGTTTAATGTTTCAAGCACACAGTAGTCATTTTTGGAGGTTCATAATCAGTTTTATATATTCATAATACAAGATGTTTGTCTTTATTCTTATAAGCATGAATGAAAGCAGAAATGAGTTTGGTTTTGTCAGTTCATACCCATTTAAAAAATATAAAATCTCGCTACAGCCTGTTAATGACTTTAGCTATGCCGCTTTGAAAGTGCTCAATTTCTCTTCTGAACACAGGCGGACGTGAGGAGCAGAACAGTGAACTTCAGGGTGAAAAGACTGATGGAGGCAGTCAGGAAGGCACAGAGGACGGCAGCTTTGTGACAGGCACAGCTCCAGACTCGCCCTCCAAGCAACTGCCAGACCAGATCTCTTTCTTCAGCGGGAACCCCTCAGTGGAGATCATTCATGGTATCATGCACCTCTATAAGACCAAGTGAGTGATGAGGTGGACATGAGGGCACAGAGTGTAGACTGAGTTTTATACAGAGTTCCTAGTCTAAATGGTAAATGACTAGTTCTTATATAGCGCTTTTCTACTCTAACTGAGCACTCAAAGCGCTTATACAACACGTTTACATTTACCCCATTCACACCCATTCATACAAGCACTTCCATATGTAACTAAGCTAAGTGCTTTAATTAGCTAACATTCACACACCAACGCTTGCGTCGGAGAGCAACTCAGGGTTAAGTATGCAGGCTGGAGCAGCCAGGAATCGAACCGCCGACCTTCCGATCAGTGGGTGACCTGCTCTACCTCCTACAGCCACCCCTAGAGATGCCACAGTGGAGAGATGATGTGATGCATGTGTTGCAAAGGAGTTTTAGGGTACTTAAGAAAAAAAACTTGCAGCAGCGCCACAGTTTTCATTCCTGGGTTGGCAAAATTAAGTCTTTAAAGGTGAGAGTCATCAAATCTGCATAAAGTGCAGCCCCTTCCACATATAGATGCTCTGCGTCTCTATGCAAACAAAATATATCAGGTGTGTGTTTTTATACATCCCCACACTTGGAAGGCATTGATTACAAAAATTAACTCAGACTCAAGGATGAACTAATTGCTGTTTTTGACTTAAAAATTCATATGTCAGTAATCACAAAAATTCACACGAATCTCTAATAGGCTAAATTACCAGTGCCATTTTGGGAGAGGCTTACAGGCATCAGGTTGTAATTCTCTTTTCTTTTTTTTTTTTAAATTCTCTGCTCCTTATTGTAGCAAAATGACATCACTGACTGAAGATTTCAGGCGCAGCGCTATGGTGTGCATCCTCACCGTCCCAGCCACCATGACCAGCCATGACCTTATGAAGCTCATGGCTCCTTTTAATGATGTCATGGAGCACATGAAAATCATACGTGACTCCACCCCAAACCAGTATATGGTTCTGATTAAATTCTGCACACAGGTAAACATCTCTTTCACTTTTTCTTCTGCAAGTGAAGTTTGAAGGATGTTATTGTATTTTTTTTTCAGGAGCCTATTTTTGCTTGGAACAAATCTTGAGTTAAGAGCATTTCAATGAATACTGATAATAGATGGTCTTTGATTCAGCTCAGGGTTTTATTCTCTACTGGCAACTCTACTGGAGTTTTATGCATGTTGGTTTTATAAAATGGATTTGTCAGAGTTAATAAAATTGTTCCAAATACAAAACACAGTTACTGATGTTTTGGTAACTGTACAGTTTACCTCTACTCTTGCTGCTCTTATTTCTAGGCAGATGCAGACAGTTTTTACACAGCGTGCAATGGCCGCCAGTTCAACTCTATAGAGGAAGCAGTGTGCCAGCTGGTCTATGTGGAGCGAGCAGAGGTCATCAAGTCTGAAGAAGTGAGTGTAACCATTTTTTTTTTCTTTTTAGCTTTTTATTCAGTCTGCAGGCACAGGTTCTCCGCTGAACAGCAGGTGGGTGGGACTTGAGGATTTTTCTCTGAGTAAATTAACGATGTCCATCAGCTTAATGCCACAAAGTTTGGTGATTTGTGGAAACAAAACACTAAGAACATTCTTTTCGTAGTAAGCGGAGTCCAAGAACAAAAATAGTGATTTTTACCTCAGAGAAACCTCAAACTCACAATAATATGAACTAACCAGTCATGTATGATATTTCTATCAGCATCTATTGTACTAAAAACAGCCTAGCAAAAAAAATATATAAGCCACTATTTTGGTAGTGATTTTTTTCATATTTCTTTTAACAGAAATGCCTCCAAAAGTTTTAGTTTCTTTTTATGTAGACTTTGTTTTTTTTTTATCAGTTGTGTTCTAAAAATCATTGTAACACTTTTCATAACCCACAGCTAGAACAAATAGCTGGATAAAAGTCAGTACAATAAGTCCTGTGTTGCTTTAAGATTAAAAACCTCTCTAAATGTTAGCACACGATTTCCCGTCTCTTATCTTTTGCCCCTGTCTCCCTTTCTTTCCTTGTCCCTCTCCTCAGGGAGCCAGTCTACCTGTGATGGAGCTGACTGAGCTGCCCAAGTGCACTGTGTGCCTGGAGAGAATGGACGAGTCCGTCAATGGCATCCTCACCACTCTGTGTAACCACAGCTTTCACAGCCAGTGTCTCCAGCGGTGGGAAGATGCCTCGTGAGTTGAATACACATACAGATTCCTCAGTATTTACTGCATCATAATCAGTTTCACTTTGGTAGTTACTGAATCTTTCCTCAATCCGACCTACTTTTAACAAAATATATGAAAAGATCTGTTCTGTCTGCCACCGTTACGTCAGTTGCGTATGATAGTTCTGTGATGTAGTTAAAATGCAAAAAAAAGAAAAGAAAAGCTAATGGCATACTCACTAATCACAGAATCACATGCATTCACCTGATTGGCAGTCAACTGGATATTTCTCTAGGCTTCCTGCCATGTGTTGTTTTTGTCCTTCTCTTTCCATGCATTCTTCTGATTTACAAAGGACTGCTGCACATTTGTGACAAAGCTGAATGTGTGCTGTGTTTTCAGGTGTCCTGTATGTAGATACTGTCAAACACCAGAACCAGTTGAAGAGAACAAATGCTTTGAGTGTGGCGTGCAGGAGGTAAGTGATCACTCTGTGTGACTCAGTCCCTCACTGGACAATTTCTCTTGGTCTTCACAGTTTTTTGCCTTTAACTTTTTTCCCCACACTGAATTTTTCTTCATAGAATCTGTGGATATGTTTGATCTGCGGGCATATTGGTTGTGGTCGCTATGTTAGTCGTCATGCCTACAAGCACTTTGAGGAAACACAACATACCTACGCTATGCAGCTCACCAACCATCGAGTGTGGGACTACGCAGGAGGTACGGAATTTTGTACACATTGCTGGTTAAAGGGTATATATTCTGCTTTCTACTATATGTTGTCGTAGAGAGGCGATAACTCTAAAATGGTCATCTCAGGCACACCGCTCTGGCTGTGAGCACTGAAGCCCCACACATATGCTATATGGTTAAAGCTTTTGTTTACCAGGGGCGAGCTAACCACAAGAAAGCTGGTTAAAAAAGGGAGAGGAGACAAAACAGCTTAAGACAAAGGATGAACCAAGGTCCAATAAAAGTTATTTAAAGATTATTATGAGCTGTGAACCAGGCAAAGCTATTCTAGTAGAGTCCAAGAATAAAAATATGGAGCTGAAAATGAGCAGAGTAGTTCCTCTTTAAGGACGGTGACTGTAAGATTAATTTGCTGCTTTAATCAGTTTTGTCCCCAAGAGGGCAGAAGAATACCTAAATAAGTTGGAGCCAGACTGTCGTGATAGCAGACAGTTCTGCCCTGCATTAACTACAGAGGCAGTAATGCTAAGAAAAGGAGACCAGATGGCAAACTGTTAAAAACTGTTTAAAAGTCAGAAAAGTCTTTTGAGACTGAAAAAATAACCCCAAACATCTTTGTCCACTCTGTATTTTGCTTTTCTTATGTTGCATAGAGTGCAGTCTCCATTTTGAGAGCTATCACATTACGGCATGTTCTTCCTGCTGCTTTTGATGGCAAATTGTTTTAAAATGCCACTAAATAATTCAAACGGATCTATATACACACACAGTACTGAGCAACAGTGTTGAGCCACCCTTCATTTCTTTCGATTTTACTAGGAAAGTGGGAGTCTTGTAATGATTTATTATTCTATTATGTATGTTTGAGCATTTCAGTATTTTTTGAAATGTACAATTTAAAGTTTTGTATGTAAAACTTTTATTACCATGTGTTTTCAACTTTACCACAAGCTTCTATGTCCTTTACTTTAATCGGATGATGATGATGTATGTGTGTGTATAACACTGACAGAGTATAAAGAATGAATATTGTAATGAATGTGTTGTGGAAAATAGAATACCTGTCTAAGGCTATCACTGGTTTTATAGATAACTATGTACATCGGCTTGTGGCCAGTAAGACTGACGGGAAGATGGTGCAGTATGAATGTGAGGGAGACACCTGCCAAGCAGAGAAAATCGATGCACTCCAGCTAGAGGTGAGCATCTGCTGTTGTTGTTTTGTTAGCTAAATCAACATCAACATGTCCTAAACAAGTTCTCCGTGTCCGCAGTACTCATACCTGCTGACAAGTCAGCTAGAGTCTCAAAGGATTTACTGGGAGAATAAGATTGTTCATCTGGAGAAGGAGACAGCTGAAGAGGTACTCGCACACAAATGCAACACAATTTTTGCAGTCGCTGAATAATTACTGGCTGATATCAGGTTGTAAAGTTAAGCAGAACAGAACTGACAGAAAACTGTTTGCCAGCACTTTGTCTACAGTGGGCCTCTGATTAAAGAGACAGACATTTAGCAGTTTACTGATAAACATAATGTATGGATGGTATCTGCAAATATACAATTCCCAAATAAACAGTTACTCACATCCACTCACAACATCAGTCTTGAGTGGAATGGCTAGCTGAGCAGCACATGTGCGGTAGACTTGGCTGAGTCCTCCTAACTAGTGCCTGTCCATTTTCCTTCATCCACCTGGCCAGCACTGCCTTCTTGTGGTAGTTCAATAAACAGGACCTTTGGTCCCAACTTCCTAGCTGTCTTTCCATAACCTCTTGTCTTTTTGGACATATTTCAGATCAACAACATGAAGGCGAAATTTAAGGAGACGTTGGAGCGCTGTGATAACTTAGAGCGACGGCTGGGAGATATGACCAAAGAGAAGCAGACCATAGACAAAAAGTAGGTGTTTGAGTTTTTCCTTCTACATATTGTGTGCTCATTGGTCCCAGTAGTTGTTGTTTTCCAGTCTTTCAGTGTGGATGGTCTTCCCTGAATCACTCCTTGTTCTTTATTTCTGGAATTTTTCAGAATAACGTTTTTAATAGGAGAAAGTAATTTGGAAAAATGTTTTCAAAGTTTCCTAAAACCTGTAGCAGCTCCTGACTGAACTGCTTTAATTATGACATATGAAAATTAAATTTTTTATGCAGTTTATTTTCGTCTGTCTGCTGTAAATAAAGTGCTTTTGATGTCTCACCAAATGTACAGTGTGTAGCCATCCAGCCTGAAGATCGTATAAAGATATATCTTTATTCATGTAATATTTGCAAAAAGATCACAATTTTTATTTAAAAATATAAATTAATTTAGAGTATTTTAGTATTAGCTCTTTCAATTTAAAAAGAAAAATGCTGCACATACAGTGTGCAACAACACCCACTCAGGTTTGCCAGGTGGTGTCCATTGAAGTTTCCACTCAATAACTCGAGAACCATTCGGTCTACACTTACCAAACTTCATGGGTAGATATGGGGTCAGTAAGGTTGAGGTCAAAGGTCAAGATCATATAATTAAATCTTTGGGGGTTTTGTTAAAAATGTTTTTAATGTTCACTTCATATCTAACAAGTGGTTTGAAGGATTTTGATGAATACTGGCATAATTATTCTCCATATCAAGACATTATGCAGAGATCAACTCCTGGAGATCAAGGTCAAAAATCAAGGTCTCCTAATTATTAAATCTTTGTTTTGTATGTGACAACAAAGAGGATTAATACATTTTGCCCTGCTAGGTGGCGCTCTTGTTTCCCCTTCTTGTTTCTTTCCCTCTCCTCTTTCCTTCCCTCCTCCTGTCCATCTTTGCTTTCCTTAGATGGATTTATGCAAGTGTTTATCTAAGCATGTAAACACATAAGCATTCTGGTGGGTGTGATTCAAATATTGCATTTTTAAATCTGTCAAAATTCATACAGAGTGGGAAGAAAGGGGAAAAAAATGTTTTGGCGGTTACGGCAGCAAAAGTAATACTAACAAATAATCAAGTAATGGATAAAAACAAAAGAAATCAGAAAATATTAATGGAAAGAAGATGATGAATACAGAAGATTCAGATAGATAAATATACGGCACTCGAGCCTGTGTGGATAAAGAAGCTAGTCACCGGGAGAATCCATAAGCTGCCCAGCATTTGTCAGTATTTCCCATGATTTTTCTTTGTTTCCTCATCATTTCTACCTCTTTCTTTGTAATAGCTGTTTGACTAGTGTACACGTAGTACACCTAGTTGGAGAGGGCTGGCCCATTGCATAACCTCCTCAAAAGAAACCGTCCTTAAGGTGGGAGCCTGTCTCTTACCGGGACAGCGGACAACATGTTGTTGATGTAAAGTTCATGGAGATAAAATCGGAGAGAGAACATTTCCAGAATCATTTTGAATCCCAACTAAAGAATTTAATATTAATAATAATATATATAATAATATAACTGTAGTCTCAAGTTAAAGCTCATAAACTCATTTAGAGGAGGAAATAAATTTATATCCCCACAGCAGATAAAAATAATTAAACTAAGGCCTTCAAGGATCCGTAGCCCCGAGGATGGGAAATTAGCCATCTCTCCTTAGCAAATTACACCAGGAGTATAATGATAATTGACTCTGTTTATACAGCACCATAATTTCACTGCTGAAAATGCCTTAACAAGCACCCGGCTCCCAAAAACTCCCAGGTATTTTCCCCAGAACTCAAACAGGTTCACGTGGGAATTCCCAGAATTCCAACAGATTCACATGGGAATTTCTAGGAACTCAAGTCCTGGTACTCTGCTCTGTTACAGCTTTCTAAATTAATTGTTTGTGCTTTTTTTTTTATCACTGGAACTACTAAGGAAGTAACCTCATTTGAAGTTACTGTTGTGTGTGGTGTTTTACTTCCATGGTGCAGGTTTAAACCAGTAACACCATTACATTTACTGTTATAACAAAGTCAGACTGCCTGCTGGTAAATGCTGTGTTTACATCACAACTTGTCTGGTGTTTTTATTATTATTATTTTGGCCAGAAATTTACAGTTAAAACCTTTTAGTTACAATTAACAGAATCAGTCACTCAGACTTTAGACCTGGTTGTGTTTGTAGGGACGCTGACATCATTTTTGTTCTTTCAGGTGCACTCAGTTGAACAGTCGAGTGGTGAAGCTGAGTCAGGAGCTGAAGGAGGAGCAAGAGATGAACCGCTGTCTAAGAGCCAATCAGTCACAGCTGCAGGCACAGCTGGCAGAGGAGGAACGCAAAGCAAAAGAAAGCGGTATGTGAGGAGAGAACAATAAGTGAGAGAAGTGTCTTCAAATAAGAATAAGACTAACTTTATTGATCCCGGAGGGAAATTTGCCTGACATAGCTCTTCTGCTGTTTGTATGAGAATTGAAAAGTGTTATGGCTGTGGGTGCGAATGATTTTCTACTAGGGATGTTCCTGGCGGGCGACTAATTTAATAGTCGACTATATAAGGGGGAAAAAATTTAGACTAACCGACTAGTCTAAGACTAAGAAACACTCAGTTATAAAATAATTGCCTGTTTAATGGATAATGTCAAAAACTGTCTAAACAAAGGCATTTGAAACCATTAATTGCATTCTTCTATGATGAATCGCACTTTAAATCCTGCTTAACTGTGCAGCACTGCGTATCGCCCATCATGAATACTGCATGTTATACTCCAAATAACGAAGAATATGAAAACGATGTTCACGCATCATTGAATATGAGAAAATTACATTTGAAAAACAAATAAATTGTGACTTGAAAGTGTACCGCATTGTGCCGCACATTATCAACGAGGCCCATAGCTTTGCAATTTATGACACGCATCAACAATACAAAAATCCATCCATCCATTTTCTTCCTTCTATCTGGGGTGTGGAGCCCAGACCTCCCTCTCGCCCGGCCTCCTCCTCCAGCTTACCCCTGATTCAGGTGCTCGACACATGGGGAGCGAGGTTGCTTGATCTCCAATCATTTCTTATGGAACTCGTGCGATGAGGTGACAATCGTTTCGCTCAAGTTACATAGAAAATCAATAGAGACTGAGCGGCATCGCTCCCCGTGTGTCGAGCCCTTCAGCGATGTTGCTGCGTTTATACCTGTGCAGGTGCATTGCGTGTGTTACTTACCTTTCGGTCGTGTCCCGGTGTTTTACATGCGGTGTCGGCCAAAAGAAATATAAAATGCTTGCACTTTTTCCCCTCCTGGATCCTCCTCTGTGTTTTTAAGGTGCAAACACATTTGTCCCACTAGTTTTCTCGCTTCTTTGTACAAACTGGAAATGCAGGGAAAGACGGGTGTTTCTTGGGAGGTGCGCTACGTTATGGCATTTTTCTATAACGATGTAAGGGCTGCAGCTCCATCTGGTGGCAGATGGCTGCATAACATTTAGGACAAACATTTACCAGCACTGGGTTTACTGACCTTAATAATTAGACTACCCGACTAGTATGTCTGGTGCCGACTAGTAACAATAGTGACGATTAGTCGGCTAGTCGAAAAAATTGCGCATATCCCTAAAACACAGTGATCCGATGTTAAGTAAGCCTGTTGTTGAGGACGACATCAGTGTTCCCTTGTTGATCCAGGGTCGGTCACACCACTACTAGGTGCATGTGTCTCATGTAAGTGTACTCCCAGGAACATGTATATGTGATATGTCAGTGTGTGAGCAGCATCAGCGTACACTCAACACACTATATAACTGTGCAAGGTTTCCTGCCAGTGCTTGGACCTCCAGTGTTTCCCTCTGAGCTCCCGAATGACCACCCAATCCCCAGGTTTCAAATCACACAGAGTGGAAGTGGCAGATTTGGAAGCCATCTTTGACCTGCTAAGAAACTTGTTAAAGAACAAAGAAGAAAGTCCTACAATAGGTTAAACATAGCATGCTCACAATAGTCATTTGATGGGAGAAATTTAGATGGTTGTCCCACGCCAAGGGCAGGAGGCTGACCAAACAAAGGGCAGACCTGGGGGGACAGCATCTCTTGCCCCTAGTAGGGCTGAGTTCAGTGAAATTCATTATGCCCCTAGTTTTCAAGGAAGTGGATGTGCCACATGTAGTTGCAAAGTTGGTGCTGGTAGCACAAACCATACAAGAATTGCAATATTTATCTATGAAAGTAGTGAATCCTTTAGTGAACCAATGCTGATTGAGCATAGCTAGCATTTCCCCTTTGGAGACTTGGTCCAAGCCATGCGTCAGCTTTGCATAGTGAGGGCAGAAATGTTTTGGGAGGCAAGTTTTATTATCTGGTCCCATCCAAACACCTTCTCCATCCACATAAGCCTAATGTTGCAGTGTAAGGAGGAGGAGAACGAGCAGCATTCTTAGCTACAGCATCAGCTCAATCATTGCCTCTTGAAATGGGATCATGTACAACAGTGTGAACAGCACAGTGACAAACAGCAACTGAAGATGGTAGGAGAATCACCTGCAAGAGATCAGAAATGGTAAATGGACTAGTTCTTATATAGCTTATGCAACATGTTTACATTTACCCCATTCACACATGCACTTCCATATGTAACTAAGCTAAGTGCTTTAATTAGCTAACATTCACACACATTGCATCAGAGAGCAACTCGGGGTTAAGTATCTTGCCCAAGGATACATTGGAGCAGCCAGGAATCGACCCGCCGACCTTCCGATCAGTGGGTAACCTGCTCTACCTCCTGAGCTACAGCCACCCTTGAGAACAGAATTTTTCACTGTCATGCCAGAGGAGGTAAGGAACTTCCTTTTTTGCCACAGGGCCACAAAATCATGCACCACTCCAAAAGCATACCAAGAATTAATGTAGATTGTAGCAGATTCATCCTTTGCAAGTCAAAGCCACAAGCCCAGCTACCTGAACTGAAAAATGAGATGAAAGAAAGCCTGAGACAAGAACAGTGCAATGAGAACACAACATAGCCAACACAGTTTCCATCAACAACAAGAACAAGATCTGAATTAGGCAATGGGATTTCCTTCAGATCTGGGCGAGAAATACAGACCTCTTGGGTTGCCAGGACACAGTCATGAAACTCCCCTTCACTAGACATTGGAAGGAGAGTGGCTAGATTCAAGACAGTACAGGTTTAACAATGTTAGGCATATCCAGAAGTGTAATGTAGCCAACACACTGTGGATAGATGAGAAGTTTTCTGCTCAAGTAGAAAGAGAGAAACAGCATATAGAACAAGAAGAGTCCCGTGAGGCAAGAACAGCCTTCTCAGCATTGGCCACAGCTCAGAGACACTGAGGAAGCCCTGCAGCCACAGGACCCAGCTTTGCAGAAAAAAAAGCAGCAAGTCTCAGCCTGCCCCCATGGTCCTGCAACAAGACATATGTCATTCACCCATCCTTATCATCCACAGTCTGTGTAAAAGGTCTGGTGGGGTCAGGCAAGCCCAAGGTAAGTGGGGCCTGTAAGGCACACTTCCTGTCAACACTTGCTCAGCTTCAGGAGTACAGACCTGAGCCTGATGTGCATTTGTTAAACCTCTAACGAGCTCACGCAATGGTTTATCCAACACAGCAAAATTGGAAAAAAATGTATGACAATAAAAACACATTCACAGGAATGACATTCTTTGTTTCTTAGTAAGTGGCTTTGGTATGCGCTGTATGGCTTCAATGTGCTTGGGAGACAGAGTTTTACCATCAGCTGAAATCTGATGCCCCAGGAAGGCAACCTCCTGCTCAACAAACTACAGCATAGCAGGACTGGCCTTGTGACCTTTGGCTGCCAAATGTTTTAGCAATGCCACAGTGTCTTTTTCACATTGCTGCTCACTCAGGCCAACCTCAGGGAGGTCCTCAACATACTGTAGGAGAACAGAACCCAGAGTAAGTCTCACGGAGTCTAGGCTGTTCTTCAAACCACTCTTATATATGGTCGGGCTGTCACAGATACCTTCGGAAATCTGTGTGAAAACATAACTTTTCCCATTAAAATTTAATGTAAACCAAAACTACTTTTCTTTGTGCACAGGAAGGCTGAAAAAAGCATTTGAAAGGTCAACTTCAATCTTCAGGGATCAGAGAGAGAATTGTGAAGGGAATTGACTCTTGTGGTCAATTCCCACACAAATCCCAATTCAGTTAATTATCCAGGCCCTTTAAACTTTTTCACAGGGAAAAATAAGAGTGCACACTGGTGAACTGTCACAAGGGACCATTTCTCCTGCCTGTAACAGTGAGTTAAAGATCAGTCTAATACCTTCAGTGGATTCAGGTTTTAGAGAATATTGCTCTTGGAATGTCCTATAGTCAGACTTAGGTCAACGTCATACAGGCACGTCTGCCAATGAGGGGTGAGATGTGCTCAAATCAGTAAAAGAAAAGTCTGAGCAAATGAGCCTGTGTGTGAGGTCAGTTCAACTGTGCATGAAGAATGTGACAATAACAGTCAACTGATGGTGAACAGAAAATCCCCTCTTGTTGTGTTGGGGTGTAATCACATGCTGCCTACCAGTTATAGGTGAATATGCCCATTTTCTGCTAGCATCTGTGTTTGTGTTTACTCAGAGACAGGAAAAGTACAGAATGATAAATATCAAACCCAGCTTCCTCTCCGATGGAGTGAGGCAGACAAGGAGGAAGCATGCACTGTCCTGCCAGAGTAATACTGACATCATTAGACACTTTAAAGCACTGACACTCAAAGCTTGTGTCAGGGCCTACAGACATGTGCAGTACAATGCAGGTTTGATGGCGACCTGAAATCAACCTTTTGAGGGATGCTGACACGTGTTTGAGAGGCGCCTGAAGAACAGCTGCAGAAAACATGTAATTATGGAGCAGCCACTCATACGTATACAAGGGCGTCAGTCATGTCAAATTTTAAACACGACAGCATTATATCTTCTGCTTCACAAACCTTAACCCCTTCAGGTATAGAAATACACAATTTGAATGCACACCTCGAATCGCTGCCCAGCAAATTAACTGAGACCAGAGGGGAGCATAAGAATGAATGCTTCACCATTTCTCCATCATGTGGGTGTGGGTGGATGCAGGACTTGTACTCCATGCAGCTCCTGCTTCCTCCTCTCAAACCCTGTCAGCTCTGTGTGAGTAACAGTTAGACTTTAGCATGTCAGTTGGTCCACTGGCACCTCCATGTCAGCTCCTCTTCAGGTGCAGTCACGGACCTAGTGTCCTTTTTGTCTGCAGTAAAAACAAATAGGTGCCACACTCAAAATTGGAAGTCATTGCTTCTGCTCTGCCACCCCCTCTGCTTTGTCCAGTGAATCCTCTTCAACCCTCATATGAAATGAAAAACAGTATTCCTTTCACTTTAACTAGTAATGACTTCATGGATTTCTTCACAAATAAAATTTTAACCATTAGAGAAAAAATTATTAAAAACCATCTCAGAGACTTATCTTCATGTTCAGCTGCTTTAAGCACTGCTGGTATCTGTTTAGACTCTTTTGCTCCAGTTGATCTTTCTGAGTTAACTTCAATAGTTACTTCTTCCAAACCATCAACATGTTTATTAGATCCCATAGATCCTACTAGACTGTTCAAAGAAGTCTTTCCATTGATTGATGCTTCAATCTTAAAAATGATCAATCTGTCCTTATTAGTTGGCTACGTACCACAGGACTTCAAAGTGGCTGTAATTAAACCATTACTTAAAAAGCCATCACTTGACCCAGCTGTCTTAGCTAATTATAGGCCAATCTCCAACTTTCCTTTTCTCTCCAAAATCCTTGAAAGAGTAGTTGTAAAACAGCTAACTGATCATCTGCAGAGGAACGGTTTATTTGAAGAGTTTCAGTCAGGTTTCAGAATTCATCACAGCACAGAAACAGCATTAGTGAAGGTTACAAATGATCTTCTT